>QKWP01002365.1:45223-62851 GCA_003550325.1 Gigaspora rosea
TTTTTTTTTTTTTTTGGCATGCCGTATTCGTTTCTATTTTTTTCATTTTCTTGTCAGTTGTTTTTTTTTTTTTTGAATATTCGTCATGTTGCAATCGAGCATTTGTCTATTTGTCGTGGTCGAAATCTGACGGGAGTCCAAAGTAAAGTTTTTTATTCATAAAGTAACCCAGTTTTTTTTTGCTGTAATTCATTTCTGGGGCTCTTCAACTAGTTACCCGCGAAATAAAAACCGGATATCGACGATTTTCTTGCATTTTGCCTTTTTGACACTTTTGTGTATTCTTTGTTGTATCATATAAAATTAATAAAATCTACCCCAAATTTATATAATAAATTTGTGCCGATCTTATCCGGATCAGCAATTAACCAGAATTACAAATATACAGTTGATGTCAAATAGCATTATGCAGTTGCAGCCAGAATTATGATATTATTGACTGAAATTAAAAAAACATCTTTAAAAAGGCCAAATTGTCAAATTAGCTTTATTATGATTATTTTTTATTACTATTGCAAAAATTAATTGTTAGCATATTTCGTTATATAATCAGGCCTCTCTAAATAGTGATGTTAATGGAGTAAGGTACTCCAGAGTAACTGTGGAGTATAACCCACTCCATACCAGTGTGTCTAGACATAACACTACCTCAGATTGCTAAGAAATTATTCATAGGAGTAATTGTACTAATACAAAATAGATTATACTCTGGAGTATTATTGTATATATATTTTTTACCGTATTTTCCCAAAATAAGGTAGCATATTTTCAGAAAAATACAGTACTATAAACTCCGGAGTATTACATAGTGCTTAGCACATAGTATTCCGGGTTATACTCTGGGTTATACTCTGGGTTACACTTTGGAGTATGCTCTGATTCATACTTCAGTGTGGTGTGATGTTAAGGGATACTCTGCCAGAGTATGCACCACACCACCCTGGAGCACTCCATTAACATCCCTATCTCTAAATGCAAATACACGCTATTAGGAAAATGCATAGCATTGTTAGCCAGAGTGTATCATAAAATAATCATCTTATTACACAAATGAGTGAATATGCATATTTTGTTATACTAAATTAACAAATTTGAACACGCGTGCGGATGGACAAAAAATTTCCAAATTTCATTTTTGATTTTGTTTATGCAGGCTTGGGGTAAATACATGTGCGAGTATATCCTGTGACATTTATCAGAGGGATTCTAATACAGTAAATAAATGTGTTATTTTATTACTATATACTATCTGTTAGCAAATTTATTAATTTAAACATCAATACAATAATAAATACATATTTTTAATAAGAACATTGTATTTGTTTTAGCCCCTGAAAAATAATATTTTGATGCAACCAACAAAAAATTAATGATTCAAAATCGAATAATTATTTTTAAGATGTCAAAATTAATTTGATAAATAAATATATAACAGATAAATATAATATATATATAGTATTCATATCTATTAAGAATTGTTAAATATAAAAAATAACCATTAAACCAAACTTTAGTAATAAAATTATTCCCCAATTTTAATTGGGAAATATTGATTCGTAAAGATTGATATTTGACGTAATGTGTGGCAATTATTGTTTACATGAAGATTTACAATGGTCTTGAGCAGTACATTCTGATTCAGGTTCATGCAACTTACATGAACAGATGCAAGACTGGCATGGATCTGGATTGCTTAAACATGAAATCTGAGGAACGGCTTTCACCATTAAAAATGTTAAGAAAAAAAAGCAAATGAAAATTTTGAGTGGAGTAATAGAGACCATTTTTATGATGAATATGAACTTGAAAAGAAATGTTTTTTTATGGACTTAAAAGAAATGTTATATATATATTTTTTTTTTACGATATAGACCAAAATTCTATGATATTTATAAGAAAATGAATTATTATAAATTTATTGATTTACTTGTTTTTTTCCCACATATTTTAATATATTTAATCTACCGTAAACTGCCATAATATTAGACCCCGTGTCTAGTACATGGTAGAGAGTTTGTACCATTACAAAGAAAATTTTAAAAAACATGCATATTTTTCATTCATAGTGGGCAACCTAAATATTTAAAAAGAACCGCATTTGGTTATTGTAAACACCCGGTGTAGTACATAAGAGGTTTATATCTGGGGTCTTGTAACAGATTGTCACCCTGTTTGATGTCGGGTAAGTGGCCTGCCTGTCAGGGAAATACCGGTAACTGTGCCATAACGATTCGCCAATGATATTGTGATTTTTCTCATATCGCATATCTTAATATACTAAATCTACCCCAAACATTCAGATATCAATTTGGCTTAAACTATCGATAACTCTAGGCCGAACGTTTAGGTAACATTTGGAAATTTGATATCGGGGCCGTTCTGATTAACGATAATTTGGACAAATTATGTTTAGAAATTTTATTATAAGTTTTATTATAAACTGTATATTTATTACAACTAGAGATGGGCAAAATGGGATTTTTCTGTACCATGCATGTGCATGGTATGGTGCATGCATGCTATAAACAATATATACAACTAGAGATGAGCAAAATGGCATTTTTCTGTACCATGTATACGCATGGTATGCTGCATGCATGCACACATGCATGCATATACAATATATACAACACAGTTAAAATATATACAATTTAATAGTAAATAACTGGTCCGTTTTTTGATGATTTTACTATATATCAAAATGAACGTCTCAATAAAACAATTCCAACAAGTCCAAAATTATTAAAGCCAATCATGGTTCTCGAGATTATTAAGATTCTTTGTCATTTTCCTAATATTATCAAATGATGCCTGGTCATGCTGATGTACCGTCAATGAAATTTGATCGGTTATGTTTAAATGATTTTATAACGGTTTCAAGATGATACATTATGAACTATAAATAAATTTACCAATGATTGTGAGTTTTTTTTTATTTTTCTTTAATTATATCGATACATCAAATCAAGAATATTGAAAATACGTACGTGCGTAATTTATATGCTCTATTCCATTTTTGAAGGAATTAACAAATTTGACAACTATGAAATCCTATTGCTATACGTACTCTGTACAATAAATGATTTATGTTTTTATTAGTTGTATAAAAATAAAATTCAAATATGTGAAAAACTCTAATATATAAATAACTTCACTTTACTAATAAAACTTATCGTCTTCCATGATTGCCTTGTTCATTTTTACCAATTATTTTCATCATGTAAAATAAGGCATTTCTAATTACAGAAATTAAGTCTCATGACTATAGGAGAAAATCTCGTTTCAGAATAGGATGAAATTCACTTAGATCAAATCAGTTAATAAACTTATTATAAACATTTTTTGGTTTAACTAACAGTAGTTCGTATTTATCTCTTTTAAAAAATGGATCAAAAAATTGTTGTAAAGAACAAATTGTAATAACTAGATGAACAAATTATTAAATTTTATCAGATCTGTATGGTATGACGCAAAAATACCCCTATTTTAATTCTGGCCATCCGGGGAATGGCACAGATTTTAGGATAAGAATTATATAGATATGGATGATCAGATCAGTACGTTATATGGGTGTAAAATACCTATTTTAAAATCCGTATCATACTGCTTTGGTTTTATATATGGGCTAGGCAGAAAATCAATTTTTATGTTGTACCGGTAAATCTTATAATAAATCATATGAAAATGCAAACTTTAAGAAGCTATATAGCAAAATTTTGTAATACAACTACCTTTGTGTCTTTAAGTGAAAAATGATCCTAATCTTATTTTAAATTAATTTATGTAAAAAAAATACCTTTTGAAAAAATTGTCAATTTCGTTCTTTTTTTGCAGCACTTAGCCCATATTATTAAGGTTTGATTTTTTAGAATTGGTATTTTACACCTAATACCAAACCGATCAGCTTACCCATACAATACTGATATTCTGTAATTTTGAAAAAACCCACTGAATCAAACATTAGAAAGATTTTTTAATATTTGGATTTTAATTGGGCATATTAGTATAAACTGCTTAGACCATGCACATGCACGCATGCATACATTCATGTGCATGGTGCCCATCTCTAATTTCAATTAGTATGACCTCTGATGATTATCCACCACTCCAAAAATCGGCAACATTTCGCACTTTTTTTGCGAATAAATCTAATTATTTTGCTTATATATAAAAATTTCCAAAATTTCTCTCTTAGATTTTTATTTTTCCAATACCGTAGCTAGTAATTGACTGTAGATTTGGTTGAGAATTTCTAACCAAGAAAAAAATAATGACTTCCAAATCAACTTTTATCACTATAAAAATATCTAATTTCAATTAAATATTATAAAAATTTTGCTAAACATCAAACTGATCATGCTGAGATTGATCTTCATTCAGCGTTTGATAATCCTAGTATAAAATCAAATAACATCATTTTCAACCACAAACTTGTATTCCCATAAAATTTTATTATAATGGACGACGCTAAGCTAAAAGCGCTGTAAGCATACATTATTGGGCAAAAATTGTCGAATAACAGTAAATTGGCAAATGATCACATGTCGCATTGCGGCACGTGTAGCCAATCATTTGCCAAATTAACTTTATTCGACAATTTGCCCAATATTGGTGTTATCCGGCAATTTATGGTAGGGAGTTGTTGGCTGTGTTTAATTTAAATAAACATGTTTACATCATAACACATGAAAAAATAACTAGAAGAAATCATTTTCTATGATCATATGAGTTTGCCGGTGTCACGGGCTAAAAGTGATCTTCGGAATTAGGCGCAGTAAACCCGTGATCGAAGAAGCAAGAAACCTAAAGAAAGAAATCAAGAATTAATCAATTAAAAATAGTTAACGATATAAAATACTATTAAACATAGCCATCGTTATTATAATCATGTAATAATCATCACCGTACATATCTTAGTTCAGTGATGTCACTTGGCAATTTGGCCGGCCATTGGCCGCGGCCAAAAGGCCAAAAATATAAATTTCATTTTTGGCTGAAACGGCCAAATAAAGCTAGTAATCTGATTGGTCCAATATTAATACATGTTTATTACTAATTAATTATATAACTTTAAGCATTTAAAGATATAGCTAGAATGAAGTTTATTTATATGCTTTACATGCTTTTTAATTTCATGCTTTAATTAGGCCCAGATTTAGATATCTTTAATAAAATAAATCATTCAATATTTAAAATAAATAATAGATTAGAATTAAAAAAAAAACATCATATTTTGGAATAAATAAGAATTTAAAAAAATCTTATTTATGTATTAAAATTTTGAAATTGGAAATGAAATTGGAGTATTTAAAAACTTCTATTTGACGAAATAAGTAAAAGTTTTTATTGCGTAAATCAACTAGCTATTTAATAATAACAAAATATATAGTAAATAATAAACCTTTGACAATTACATACTAAACCTTCGCTCAAAAAATAATTACTATTAAACCTTTGCCCAAATTATTTTTTTATATAACTAACTGAACCTTAGCTAACTTACTTACTAAACCTTACTTATTAAACCTTCGCTTAAATCATTGTTTATACAACTCGCTGAACCTTTGCTTAAATTATTTATTAAATTTTCACTTAAGTAGTTTTTCTATATAACTTACTAAACCTTTGCTCAAATTACCTTTGCTCAAATTACTTATTAAACCTTTGTTCCAATTATACTTTTATATAATTTTCTAAATCTTTGCTTAAATTACTTTTTTATATAGCTTATTAATTTTCAGTTAAAAATTATTTTAATATAACTTAATAAATTTTTGCTTAAATTATTTTTTATATAACTTATTAAACTTTCGCTTGGATTTTTTTTTATATAGCTTAACAAGTATTACTTAAGTTATCATTTATATTACCGTAATATGCTTTCATACAGTATTTTTATACACTTTTCTTTTTTTATTACTATTTAGAGAAATTTGGCCGTTTGGCCATTTGGCCATCGGCCAATGGCCATATCGGCCAAATAATTTTATTTGGCCTGGCCAATTGACATTCAACTTTGGCCGTAAAATTTTGGCCATTTTTGGCCAAATTATTTTGTATTGGCCGTTGGCCAATTAAATTTTTGTTTGGCCGATTAAATTGCCATCACTGCCTTAGTTATAGTGATTCTACCGTGATGAGAGATCACTGATTCTACCGTGATCCTTTCGTGATGAAAGATCGATTTATTCCCAACCCCCTTTAATTCATTAGTCTAGTGAAAATTATAAAAGCACTGTAGTTTTCTCTCTTGTAAATATCATATCCTCGGGATCCTGATATTCCTAACCTAATAAATCCGTTTAATAAAACTTACCAAATCACCAACGTCACGCCTCTGGTGAGTTGCCTTATCACCTTAAATCCGTATAATTTCATATTTAAATTAATAAACCTACGATTCCGCCCGTAACACCGGCAATATTGGATCATGCGATGATAAATATCACAAAATTTGGTCTATCATAGTAAATGATTGGCTGAAATGTGCCGCGCAGTGGCACATATCAACCAATCATTTACTCCGTCAGAACAAATTTCATGATATTAATCGTTGCATGACCAATATCATATACTTATTAATATATATGTTTTCTAAAATTGGTTTCTTTTATAAATTAAAAATTTATGATGCACAGTATATAGATAATATTGTACTTAAAAATGTAGAATAAAGAGAATTCAATTGAAAAAAAAATCATTATAGAAAACAATATTTTGTTTATAAAAATGTTTATTATACATAATAATCAGTAATTTTTTAATATACAACATTCTAAATTGTTTAGAAACTTTTTTTGAAATCCAATAAAAAATAACCAAAAGTCTCAGCAACAAAATTTAATAAACAGGAAAAAACAATTATCTAAACTAATACAAATCTACTATGTAACTTGAGATAAATTAAAATTTACCGGAATATGTTTTCAATAATTTAACACGTTGATATATAAGTTGTGTTCTGTATAATCGAAAATTACTGATTTCGAAGGTGAAATAATAACATATTTGACCAGAAAAAATATAGTACGATTTTTTTACCTCTCTCAAAAGGTGCTTTCATATTCGTGTTACAGTTTTTTGAATATTTAAACCTATTAATTTAGGTACTTGAAAGTACGCTAAGACTCAATTAGTGTTTATTCCTGAATATCAAGCATCTCTCTTTCCTCACACCAATTTTATTAAAGCAATCCAGATATTAAATTTTAACCAATCAACATTATGATAAAAAAGGTGATCTCAACCATCTTTTTTTTCATGATAATGACTAGCTTTCCACTAATTAAAATCTGAATTCCGAAATATTAATTTAGGTGCTTAGTATTCACCATCCAACTTATTTCTTGATCAATAATGGGTCGAATATTATTTTTGTATACTATATTCAGAAGTACATTCTATAAAAAAGTCATTCCGCGTTTTATATTCCATGTTTTTTCTATTCAGATTTGTCGATCATCACCAATCAGATGATCTACACTAGATTATGCGAAAGCATAGTATCGCAAAAAAAGCACTCAGATCACGTGGCGTGGCTGAAATATGATTGGTTGGGTTGTTGGGAGACATTAACTAGAATAGAACTATTATAATTACATATAGCGTATAATAAAAAAAATCACATAATTTTAAATTTATTTCGCATCCTCAACCTCAGTTCGCCCGCATAATTTACCTCATCGCATCGCATAATCCTGGACACCCTAATCTACACCAGTGTTGTCACGGGACAGCTCTGACAAATTGTGGACAATTTTGGACAAAATAAATAAATCTAGATTATTTAAAATTTTATTTTTTTTCTTTTCAGAAAACTATTCAGAACTATAAAAAATATATAACCATGTCTTTCTTAAACTAATTTATTAAATTTTAAAGTCAAAATATTCTTTGGACAGTTGTAGACACTGTGGACGTTTGGACGTGAACATGGCTTGGGATCGGGAATAAAACAGGTAAAAATAACAGGCTTAAAAGCCACATTGACCAGACATAGAAATTCAATTAACATATAGTAATATCCGGACATAGTAGACATGACAACACTGATCTACACTATCTACACTAAATTTTAAAAAATTTTTAAAGTAATAAAACCTTATGTATGGTTAGAATTATAACCGAAATAGGGCTTTTCTTATACCAAAATTTTGTGGAAAATCTTTTGTTAGTGCGCAGTAGACGGCAGAGAGTCAATTGTTAAAAGAGATCTGATTGTTGCATCTGCGACGATCTTTTCATAACAAATTTTTCTTTTGTGTAACGTACATAATTTTTAGCCAGAATTACGGAACTATACAGTTAGATGTCGAGTAGCATTATGCAGTTGCAGCCTAGAATTGATATTACTGACCGAGTTTAAAAAAAAAAAAATTAGATTAGCTTTAAAAAGGCAGGTTGTCAGGTCGGCATTATCATGATTATTTTTTTATTACTGCAAAAATTAATTGTTAGCATGTCTCTAAATGCACCCTCCTAATAGTGCTCGTACCCGGATAACTCTTTATCCGAAAGGTTGTAACCTTTAACAAAATCCAATAACCAATTTATATCCTATTCAAATAAGATAAGATATTTATATAATGCATCAATCAAATAAAGTAACTCTATATTGATCAATATAAAAAATGATTTATGCATGAAGTTTGTACTTTGTACATTCTATTCTAACTGAAGTACTCGTCAGGTGTCATTAGTGGTCAGACAAAGAGATCTAGGTGTATTTCAAAAATAAATAAGAGTTTAAAAAACCTTATTTGTGTATCAAAATTTTGAAATCGAAAAATGAAATGGGAATGCTTAGAGACTCCCATTTGACGAAATAAGTAAAAATTTTTTTATTATGCAGATCAACAAACATTTAATAATAATAAAACGATATTAGAAGCAGTATCGATTAAAAATAAAAAAATTTATATCATATAAATAATTGTATTCGAATTTTAATTCAAGAATAATAATTTTTTTTTTTTTAGTTTTAAAGTACTTGTTTGGAGCATAGGATTTTATTCAATTTACTCATATGCGCTTGATATCCAATGCCATTTATTTCTAAATTAATTCATATAGCAAACACATGATAATCATTATCAATGTTTTTACATGTAATTAAAAAATAAATAAGAATGTACATCTCTTATTTGATAATAACTTCTTGTTTTATTGTCACGGGCTAAAAGGTACATCAACGAAATTGGCGTAGTAAACTCATGATCGAAAAAGCAATCAGTACAAGAAATACTAGTTTATTGATTGAGGCTTATCGGCCAAATACAATCAATAAACCAACGTGAAATCCGAAGAACAAATATGCGTAGAAGAAAGACCAAAATTCAAGAAGTCACAATAAGAGAACAACCGAAAATCAAGATAAAGTGCAAGTGGCTGAATATAAAATATTGCAGGAAGCGAAGCAAAGCCTCCTTTATTATAATCATGTTGTAATATTATCATTGTAAGCCTCTTACCTTAGAATTAGTTTTATTTGATTCTTTAACGATGTACTATTTATTTTATCCCTATGCCCCTTAAAGTCGTTAGGATAGTAAAAGTTATAAAAACCTGTAATTTCTCTTCTGTAAGGAGGCTATCCTACGGATTCCAACCTTTAATTAATAATAATAATATTTAATAAACTCCCTTGATAAACTCTTTTAATAAATAAATAATATCAAATCACCAACGTCACGCTTCTGGCGAGTTGCCGTATTACCTAAAATCTTATATTATCTTGTTTAATTTAATTAAACCTACGATTTTGCCTGCAACATTATTTACGAATTTTAATTCTGAAACCCCTTATTATTATAATGTTCCGCATCATTGCTTCTGGCGAGTTGCCGTATTACCTAAAATCTTATATTATCTTGTTTAATTTAATTAAACCTACGATTTTGCCTGCAACATTATTTACGAATTTTAATTCTGAAACCCCTTATTATTATAATGTTCCGCGTCATTCTGAATTTATGTTGATAATCTCAATTGGCATGTGTTATTTGTGAATCGTGAAATTCATTTGTCATTTTAGAACTGCTATCCATTTATCATACCAATTAATAAAAAAAAAAAAAGCGAAAAATAATAAAAATAATAAAGTAAAAAAATAAAATAAATAAACGCGAATAAAATGAATCACTAAATATTAAATGCTAACTTTTCATACATTAAAAGAATACATTTTTTTTTTATCTTTTCCAGGTTTTTTCATGACCGTCATGCTCAGCCTGGTGATATCACAGATTATTTCGTAAAATTTTCGACATAACAAACTTGCATCCCAAGTTATTCCTATCTTGTTGCATGAGCAGTTCTTCTGTTACGCCAATATAAAGAACCTTAAAGGTTTAGCTTGAATTTTGGGTTACACTGAAGATCGGTATTTAGACATTCATTATATAACGAATTTCACGAGTCACGAAGTTATATCCTTGCTCAATAACGTGTATAAAAAAAAAAAAGATGAAACAATAAAGAATTACCTTTATAAATATCAAGGAAAAAGATCATTGCAAATATAAATGTCATTATTATTAATAAGTAATTATTCTGTGATCTCATGATCTGCATTACGAATTGACGATCGAACACGTTTCAATTCAGAATTGAAGTAAATTCAGAAATGACTCGGAACAATAATAATATAGAATAATCCTTTTATCACGCAGCGTTCAACTTGCGCTTTTCTTATTGTATTCCGTACTGTGTAAAGTATGTAATAGAAAAATAAAATAAGTTCTTACTATACAAGTATGTATTCATATATATAATATAATAATTATTATTATAATACTTAAAAAAAACTGAAAGCCAGTATAAGTTGATTTATATCGACCTATTAAATAAATATAATAAACAAACGAAATATTAAAATTATGTTCTGATTTAAAATACATTAAAGTTATGATGTAGACAAGTTTTACACCGGGTGATGCTAGTATATAAATAATACGCAAATTAAAATATTTATTATAATTGTATTTTACTCTGTACTAGGTTAATGCGCAGCATTGTGTGTCCGGAGCTTATAATTATCATGTAAAAAACGAAGTCATATATTTACGTGAGCAAACAAGGTTACGTTTTTGATACGATAACAAAGCAAAATAATCTGATGCATCAAAATGTAATTATTGCACACATGGTGACAGACACCAAATACAAAAATTATTATAAATATTGATGCATCAAAAATGTAATTTTTGTATCACCTTACGTAAACATACAATGTCCGCCGCTATGCTCCGGACAATTACGGTATCTTAAGTTAACCGGATACGCAATAATTTATCTTTTTATCGGGTGCCTAAACAGTTAACCGGTTATTGTACCCTAGGGTACGACCACTACCTCCCTAAATACACACTATATAAAAACCTCTCTATATATACAGCACGACTTGGTCCCCACTTATAAGGTGCATTTTGCTTTTTTTTTTACTATAGCCTGAGTGGGATGCACTTAGAAATGTTTGACAGTATTACTCTGGAAGTTTATATAAAAAGAATACGCGAACATCAAATGCCACTCAAATGATTTATGGTAAAATTAAAAAAAAAAACTGGTCACGTTATACTGACATTGCATTCTTGATTGGTCGGTTAGGTACATATTATACAGTATTGATTAAAATTAATATATAAATCGATATTTTTGTCATATCGAGATATTTTTCACTGTCCCCGATACTGGGTAGATACATCCTGTGACGTTCATCATCAACTAGGAATACAGTAAATAAATGTGTTTTTATTGGTTTTTTTTTTATTACTATATACTATCCGTTAGCAAATCTATTAATTTATAACATCAAATACAATAATAAAAACATATTTTTAATAAGAACATTGTATTTGTTTTAGCCCCGAAAAAAATTAATATTTTAATGCAACCAACAAAAAATTAATGATTCAAAATCGAATAATTATTTGGTGTTTTAAGTTGTCAAAAATTAATTTGATAAATGAATACATAACAGATAAATATAGTATATACTGTATATAGTATTCATATCTATTAAAAACTGTTAAATATAAAATAATCATTAAATCCCAGAGCTAATGTACCTTTTTAGAGTTCACCCAAACCTTAGTAATAAAATTATTCACCAATTTTAATTGGGAAATATTGATTCGTAAAGATTCTTGTTAAGTGATATTTGACGTAATGTGTGGCAATTATTTATTGCATACAGATTTACAGCGGTCTTGAGCAGTACATTCGTTTTCAGGTTCATGTTCCTTGCATGAACAAATGCAAGACTGGCATGGATCTGGATTGCTCAAACATGCAATCTGAGGAACGGCTTCCACCATTAAAAATGTTAAGAAAAAAAAGCAAATGAAAATTTTAAGTGGAGTAATAGAGACCATTTTTATGATGAATATGGACTTGAAAAGAAATGTTTTTTATGGACTTAAAGGAAATGATGTTTTTTTTTTTTTAAGATACAGGCCAAAATTCGATGATATTTATAAAAAAATGAATTATTATAAATTTATTGATTTACTTATTTTTTCCCACGTATTTTAATATATTTAATCTACATTCGCTAACGGCTATAATATTGCACAGTGTGGTCGGATTCTGTATTGCCGGGAATTTCTAAATTAGGGGTAATTTCGAATAATTTTTATGGAAGAATTCCCATGTTTGTTTTCCATAAGTTATACCGTTGGTCTGTGTTTGGTCTTTAGATAAGCGGAGTTTGAGATACGTTAATTTATTTGTGGAACTTTAAATTCAAATATTGTGTTCCAGAATTTATGTAATATTGTATCATCTTTAGATAATTCCGCTATTGTTGGATTTTCTCCGAATTTTTGGGCTATTATTTTTCTTTCTGCTTTATCAAATATAGATAAGTATTTGAGTCCTTTGTATGATTTTTCTATTGTTTGGATTTTATGCTCGATTCTTCTAAGGGGTCTAATTGATTCTTGAATTTTTTTTCTTGTATTTGATTAAGGTCTGGATTTCATATGATGATAACTTTCCAAAGTTTAGTTAGTGCTAATACCGGGAATTGTTTGTCCACAATTTCAGGTATTTCTTCCTCTGGTATTTCTAAGTCTATATCGTTTAGGAAGTTGAAGGTTTCTTGAGTTCGTTGTGATTGTTTTTCCAATTTTATTTTTATTTCTTCTAATTTTTGCATATTTATTGGTAATTCTAGTACGTCTTGTTCGTAGGTTTTTATTTTTCCGTCTATTAGTTCTATATTTTCTTCAAGTATGGGTACTAATTCATTCCGATGTTTTAGTAGGTCTTTTATTTTGTAGAGGTCCCATGGTCCTAAAGTATGTGGTTCTGTGCNTCCGTTATTTTCAAATACCTGGAGATGACATTGTTGATAATATTTATTTCAAACAATCCTAGAAAGAGATGTTTGGAAAGACATAATGAAAAGAATTGCCAATCCAAATCGAAAAATATCATCAACAATTCATCCACCTCGAATAACTTTGACACCTACATTACCAACGCGTACGATGGAAACATTTTCAACAGTTATTAATGAAGAACATGCAGCCGAGATTGCATCATGGATTGATAAAAAAGCTAAATCATATTCAACAGAGAATAATCCATATAAATTTAATCCACTTCTTCGTGGAACTAGAGATGGTTTTACTCCCGATACATTTTGGAAATTATGTGAGAAGCAAGAAAATACTATTGTGGTAATGAAGGTTAAAGATACTGATGAAATTCTTGGTGGTTATAATCCTATAAAATGGGATAAATCAGTTGGCTACTGGCAAGATTGCAATGATAGCTTTATTTTTTCTTTGAAAAATGGCACTATTCTTTCCTCTATTTTAAGTCGTGTAAAAATTACTAGTTCGGCAATTTATAGTTCTTCTAGTAAAGGTCCATGTTTTGGTGGATCATTTTTTGGTCGTCGAGCTGATATTTTTATGAATGATAATTTTGATCAAAATGGATGTAAATGTTGGCAATATGCATATGAAATAGCAATTAGAAATACAGAAAATTCGTTTTCTGTATCAGAATATAAAATATTCCAAATTCAAAAAAAGAATTGAAGTGCAATTATTAAACTTTAGTCTTGTTTAATTTTGGGAATTTCAAATTTATTCATTCTAATTAATTATTACTTTTTTAACGAATGTTATCAAAGCATCTTATTTATTGATCTTTTTTATATCCATTGATCTTTAAATTCGTAAATGAATTTAGCTTTAAGCAATTCTTTAATATTTAATTAATAAAATTTTAGATACAGAAATTAAGTTAGAGCTTATAGGAAATTTAAACTAAATATTATAAATTTTTATAATATATTTTAAAAAAAGGATAATCCTAGACAATTACCTAATCAATGATATCTTTATAGAACTTCTACCCTTAAGAATGCGATTATCAAACTTACTCTATCATTTTTTTATGCAGATATATATCTTTAAATCGGTTTATAGCTGTTTTCAAAAAGGTGTGAACAGGTGATTTTTATGACATATACCCATATGGGGAATCAGAAAATCAGAAATTTAATAATTAACTTTTTTATCACGGTCATCACGCACTTATCAGTGCGAGATGCTTAATCAACACATATTTTAGGTTAGATAATTAATGACGTCCGTTGCAATTTTTATATTATTAACCATGTAGCAATTAAGCACCTCGTACTGATAAGTGCGTGATACCCTTTTCTAATCATTATCTTTATCGCTATATAAACAAATTATTGCAATGTATATTATTTTGTTTTTATAATCGTATTAATATTGATGGCGGATGCACTAGATACAAAACTTATATACAAAAGAGGGACTTGCTTTAGTTGTCGAAAGTGTTTTTACTGTGCAGTTTATTTGCAAACACCAAAATTCAAATGTGATATTACAAAACCACTCATAGAGGCAATCGAACTGAAGCTGTCAAATATGCGTATACACGAATTTTTACGCCCAATTAGACAGAAGATCAAGTTTCTTTTGCTCGAGAAAAATATATTGCATTATAATTATTAAGTAACTCTAAAAGATTCTTTTAAAATCATTCAGCAACTCTAAATATTAAAAGTTTTACGTTAAAGCACTATAATTTTTAATTGATCAATAGTTGATTTACTGCATAAAGCAAAATCATATAACATGTATAAATGTTGCAAGACTCAAGATGACTACCGTTTTTAGGAATTTATTAAAAATTTCTTAATTCACCTGTTAAAATTTACCTTTAACTTAGAATAGTATTATTTTATTGAACTATAAAAACTATTTCTATTGGGAAATTGGTGAGAATCTTTCTCTGTTAGAAGCGAGAGTAAAAAAAAGTAGGAAATTTGGGAAATATCGTGAATTTCCCATGATATGGTGATCCCTGATCGTTCACACCTTTTTGAAAACAGCTGTAAACTCACCTAATTAGTCCTGTTCTTTTTTTTTTTTTTTTTTTTTTTTTTACTAATGATTCTAATAAAACTATTATTATTTCCCAATTCATTTACAAGTATTATTTATTGTTAAATTGCTATAATTTAAGCAATGTTTTAACAGTTACATATATTAATTCATTCAATATTTTTTTGTCGGTATGCCACAAATCATTACTGATATAATTTATGAGTGAATCATTTGTACCTTTATTACTGGTGTACCTTATCGTAATCTGTCAAATTTTCTTTATACTTAAGCAGAAAAAATTTAATCAAAAAATTTTATGTTATGATCTATTTGATAAAGATTTTGAGTTTTTTACCTTTTTTTTCAGACAATAAAAACAATCATAATTATAATTTCAAATTTAAATTTCTGATCACTACCTTTTATAAATATGTTTGGGGTAAATGCCCACTTTCTTATTGGTTTTGGTTCTTGCTCATGATCTGTTCTGATCAGATTGTGTCGTTCAGATTTCAGAAATTTTACTATGAAAAAAAATATATATTTACATTTTTAAGTCAGATATGGGCCAACCCGTACATGATTGAAAACCTTCGAGCCAGTTTGACCTGATTAGGACACTGTTCGCACATTTCCCTTTTAATTATTAATTAAGATAGAAACAAATATAATTTCTCATAAGCAGTAATGCAAGGTCATACCTTTTTTCTATAAGATATAATGTAATATCGATAAAAAATTTTACTTGAACTAATGTACTATTTATCAATACAATACGTTATAGTTATTCCAGTTTTATCATAGATATCATTAAAACATCATGGGCAGCCGAGATATCATGCATGATATCGAAGGCTGATCCATGATGTTTTGATGATGTCGACGACAAATACATGGAATAACTGATTTATTCTCACGGATCCTAACGCTCATGATTTTTTACTGTTTCTTCATAGCCTCTTCACAATAAATCAAATTCTCTTTCAATGAGTAATAAAAGATTTAATACTTCTCTTCCGGCTTTTAAAACTGCAAAACAGATGCTAAAAGAAATTAATACAACTATTTTAGCTACATCTGATGATATCATGACCAATAATGATACATCTAATAATTCTTCAAGTGATGCACAAAAAAAGCTGAATATTATCGTGAAAAGGCTAAAAATAAAAATACAGAAAGGTCTACAAAAAATTGGATGATAAAGCTTGAAGAATTTCGTGTTAGCTCTAGATATTTAATTCCTTTAACAGACTTACAAGATTTAAAACAAATCGAAAAAGAAATTGTTGAATACATTTCAAACATGAAAAAAAAGATGGTAGCGAGTATAAAGCAAATTCTATTAAACAAGCAGTTGACGCAATAAGCCGGTTTTTTCTTCATATTTCACCAATTCGGGTTAATTTACATGATCGATATTTATTTCCCGATTTGTATGAAAAGCCGGCTATAATATTGCACAATGTGGTCGGATTCTGTATTGCCGGGAATTTCTAAATTAGGGGTAATTTCGAATAATTTTTATGGAAGAATTCCCATGTTTGTTTTCCATAAGTTATACCGTTGGTCTGTGTTTGGTCTTTAGATAAGCGGAGTTTGAGGTACGTTAATTTATTTGTGGAACTTTTGTGAATCTCAAATTCAAATATTGTGTTCCGGAATTTATGTAATATTGTATCATCTTTAGATAATTCCGCTATTGTTGGATTTTCTCCGAATTTTTGGGCTATTATTTTTCTTTCCGCTTTATCAAATATAGATAAGTATTTGAGTCCATTGTATGATTTTTCTATTGTTTGGATTTTATGCTCGATTCTTCTAAGGGGTCTAATTGATTCTTGAATTTTTTTCTTGTATTTGATTAAGATCTGGATTTCATATGATGATAACTTTCCAAAGTTTAGTGCTAATACCGGGAATTGTTTGTCCACAATTTCAGGTATTTCTTCCTCTGGTATTTCTAAGTCTATATCGTTTAGGAAGTTGAAGGTTTCTTGAGTTCGTTGTGATTGTTTTTCCAATTTTATTTTTATTTCTTCTAGTTTTTGCATATTTATTGGTAATTCTAGTACGTCTTGTTCGTAGGTTTTTATTTTTCCGTCTATTAGTTCTATATTTTCTTCAAGTATGGGCACTAATTCATTCCGATGTTTTAGTAGGTCTTTTATTTTGTAGAGGTCCCATGGTCCTAAAGTATGTGGTTCTGTGTGTTTTGGTGGTTCTTCTAATGGGTGTAGGTAGATTGCTA
>QKWP01002366.1:0-19504 GCA_003550325.1 Gigaspora rosea
AAATGTGATAGTTTGTTTGCCTGACCAACTATAATGCTCTTTGAGTTTGCTTCCTATAATATGAACGAGATCTGCTTTAAATTGCTTGACTGCTTGCAAAGGTAACGTATATAACCCCTTACGGCGAATATTATACTTTTGAACAATTCTTTGGTGACACGTAAGACCTCTTTTTGTTTTATAAATCATTTCACAAATTTCACACTTAAAACCTTGTTGTAAAGTAATATGTGGTATAAGAACTATTGGTTCGGAAGAAATAAAGTTGTGACGCGTATTAATAGCCATTATATTATTTATTGAGCCTATTAATTCGAAATAAAAAATTCAATAAATTAGCTTTGTAATATTTAAATAAATGTAATAGTTAATTCTTACTCAAGTAAATTCTAAAAAGAAGGATTGGTTTTGAGGACGGATGATTGGTTTGACGTGCTTGTATATGTATAAATTTTTGTTTTGTAGAATTTTAACTATTTAAAATTTTTGGGGTTCAAAAAAAAAAATCGGCTGATTACTATTTGATTTATTAAATATGGGGCTCTAAAAAAAGGCCCAATTCCATAAATCCGCGCATATGCTAAATGAATAGGATAGACCAGACCTGCCAAGCAGGAGATCATTTTATCACAAACTCCCTCCCAGCTATTATGCGTGATATTGCTTAACCTGCAACTAATGACCAAGTGTTATATGTAATCTGGCAATACCATAAACATCAACATGAGATGTATTTGGAAAACATGCAGCCGGTAAGGCGTAAACGACAAAAAAAAAAAGAAGAAGAAAGAATACATGGGCATTGCAAGTATATTATTATTATTAACACACATATATAAATATCAGCAATATACATCATACTCTTATTATTATTTAATATTATCATTATTATTATTCTTTTTTAATTTATTTCATTTTATTTTTACTCATTAATTTAATTTAATTTTTCATTATATTTTTACTTATTAATTTATTTATTTTGTTATTTATTTTCACTTTATTTTAATCTTTTATTTTTTTAATTTATTTTTAGAAACTCCAAAGACGAATGAGCGGCTTTAAAACATTTACTAGCAACACAAAGCCACTTATTATACAGAAATTTTCTGAAGAATGTATCTGAAGAACAAGCAATTGCTGATATTTACTAGGCATTGCGTTTTCGAGATTACTATAGTAATGAAATTTCTAAAACCGATACCGAAAAAGCTAATAGGGAGCAGAGAGACAGAAACTGTGATAGCGATAGCAACTACAATGACCGGGTAGTTAAAGTATTAGACAAAGGCTGGCGATCTCAGAAGGTAAGATCTAAGCCTATAAATATTGGCATTATGCTTACCCACAAGTAATTATTTTTGAACCTGAACAAATTTTATTGGTCTAAATTTAACATTAATGCTGCTAAAGGAAATAAGGCTTCAGGTTTTACCAGATTCAGTCTTAAAAAACCTGATAGTGACATAGATTTTACCAATAGCTAAATCTAATAAATGATAAAATTGAAAGCTGTTTTTTATTTCTTTAGCAATGCAATATATATATATAATTTTTTTTAAAAAAAAATTTGTTTTTACCTCTAGTTGAAAAATATATTATAGTCAGCTGAAAATTTGTCAGCCATAAAAAATAAATGTACAAAATACCGGTGGGCAAATGCCCCAGGTTTAATTGATGAAAACATAGCTCTACCCAAAAATGCACTATCTTGGTTTATATCAAGGTTATATGCTGACCCCGATGGTTGCATTACTGATAGCAATAGCAATAATTCCCCTCTCAATAACCATATGGGCTGATTTAATTCATTTATAAGTAGAGCTTATTTTTTTAAAAACTTTAAGGCTAAATAACTTTTGATCTACTAGTCCGTTTTAAATAATTTTGCTACCAAATGTTCGTCTCTTTGAGATGATTCCAATGAGCCTAAAATCATCAAAATCCAATCACAGGATAACGAAATAATGCGCTATCAAATAGTGACGCACCTAGAGGGTAGGATTGATAGGTTGGACATAGTCCAACCCATCAATCTCATTCTCTAGGTTCTCGTTATCCTGTGATTGGGTTTTGATGATTTTGGGCTCGTTGGAATCGTCTCAAAGAGATGAACATTTTGGTAGCAAAATCATTTAAAACGGACCAGTAGATCAAAAGTTATTTAGCCTTAAAGTTTTAAAAAAATAAGCCCTACTTATAAATGAATTAAATCAGCCCATATGCAATAATGATAACCTCCCTCCCGATAATGATAATGATAATCCCTCTCTCAATAACAAAAATAATAAACCTCTCCCAATAATGATAACTCTAATAACGAAAACACTGATAACAATAACCCTGATAGTGACAACCTGGAAAGTACCGATAGTGATTATATACCTGTTATAGCTGGGCCCAGTAACATCTACTATAGTATATATAGGACCAGTGTTTAAAATTCAAATTCAAAATTATGTTCATAAATGAATTAAATTTATAGTATTAATGTTCTTAAAAAATTTTTAATGTTCTCATTATATAATATTTTATTTTTTAAATATGCATATATTTTTATTGTATAAACCTATCTTGTACTTTTAAGTAAAGTTGTAGACAAAGGCTTTCTGATTTTAATAGTACTTAGAATATTTAAATTGGTTGAATTGATTATGTGATATACTTCTTTAACTTTTTGCAACTATAAATCTTTTTCTTCAAATATGTAAAAAAAAACTAATACTAATAATATTTTGAGAACATTTTATCAGTACAAAATGTTCTCAAATAAGAGAACATTATTTTAAATATTAATGTTCTTAAAAAAAATTTAGTGTTCTCATGAGAATATGAGAACATCAAATTTTAAACACTGTATAGGACACATTCAAAATTAAAAAAATCGAAAAAAATTCAACTGCTAGAGGTAAAAATAGTAATACTATTAGTTTAATTATAACTATGCGAAACTAACCTTGGCTCTGAATTTGACAAAAAGCATTCAATCAACTAGCTACCTTTAAGGGTAGAATTTCTCATGTGCTTGTATAACCTACAGAAGGGCAAATACTGTTATGTGATTGGTTGCAAAAAAATCTTGTGACCAATCATATGACTGTATTTGCCCATCTGTGAGTTATACAAACCACATAAGAAAGCCTACCCTTAATAAATTTAGTAATACTATTAAAGGTAAGTCGAAAGAGGCTATTGTTGACAATGACAAATTGAAAGAAGTTGTTGATGAAAAAGGTAAATTGAAAGAGGTTGTTGATGAAAAAGGTAAATCAAAAGAGGTTGTTGATGAAAAGATAAATTGAAAGAGGCTGTTGTTAACAAAAGTAAGGCGAAAGAGATTGTTGATGAAAAAGATAAAAAGAAGGAAATTGGTATGTGTCAGTTAATTTTTTTACTAATAATATATTAAATTACACAGTTGACTTTTACGAATTATTATTCATTGTATATATTTTTCTGGTATTAGAAATTCAATGCTCTATCGAAATCCTTCGCTAATGTCAGAAGGTAAAATTATAATTAGTCAGCACGAATCTAACTTATCATTAGGTAATTAAGTAAAATGCATTAACTAATGCATTCTTCCCATATAGGTTAATCCAGCTGTCAGGATCCTGACGAGAACAAAATTGTAGAGACTCTTGCGAGCTCTACAAATTTTTTAAAAAGTTTGTTAGAATCAGAGAAGGAAGAGGAAAGCAGCGACACTAAAAAAAAAGCAAAATGATCTTTTTTTTATTTGTTTTATTTGCAATTTTTTTTAATACATATAATAAATAAATGTATTATCTAAGGCTATATATATCATGATAATAAAGATATATATTTTTCTTATATCGTACTATTTATATGCCGATATTCTTATATTATGCTATTAACGTGTAAGTTGAATAAGGAAATAATAAAGAAAAAAAAAACTATATACAGTTATTTGCTTTTATACATACTGATATCCTTATATTATGCTATTAACGTGTAAGAATATCAGATTAATAAAAGAAAGAAGAACTATATACAGTTATTTGCCTTTATACATACCGATATTCTTATATTATGCTATTAATGTATAAGTTGAATATCGGAATAATAAAAGAAAGAAAAACTATATACAGCTATTTGTCTTTATACATGCCGATATCCTTATATTATGCAATTAACGTGTAAGTTGAATATTGGATTAATAAAAGAAAGAAAAACTATATACAGTTATTTGCCTTTATATATACTAATATCCTTATATTATGCTATTAACGTGTAAGTTGAACATCGGAATAATAAAAGAAAGAAAAACTATATACAGCTATTTGCCTTTATACATACCGATATTCTTATATTATGCAATTAATGTGAAAGTTGAATATTGGATTAATAAAAAAAAACAGTTATTTGCCTTTATACATACTGATATCCTTATATTACACTATTAACGTGTAAGTTGAATATCAGAATAATAAAAGAAAGAAAAATTATATAGTTATTTGCCCTTTTATATGCCTATATCCTGCTTTGATGCCAGCTGCTATTAGTTTACCATTATTATCCCTTCTATAGTAACCCAATATTTATATCGTAATAATATTAGTAAACAAAAAGTATATTATTTTATATCTGATATCTTACTTTTATATTGCTCTAATACTAATATCTGTTATTTTACTAATATCATCCTTTCTATATTATCCCAATATGCATATTAGCATAATAATAGGATTATATAGACATATCCCGATAGTCATGTATTCAACCTGTGATAATTATTAATTGTCAGATAATACTATTATTGGGCAAATTGTTAAATATAGTAATTTACAAATGATTGGTTATATATACTACAGAGTAGCATATACTCATTTGCCAAATTACTGTTATTCAACTATTTTTGCCCAATAATGTATACTTATAATAGCTATAATAGTTATAGGCTTTTTAAAATTACAAAAAGTTGTTTTTTTGTTTATACAATATAAATAATTTTTTAGATTTAATTAGGGATTCACTATTTTCACCATGGTATTTTGCTATTTCTACCATGGTTACATAAGATTTTCTAATTTAGAATTCAAATGATATATGCACTTATATTACACAAAGCCATTGTTTTTGCAAAAATAATTTTTGGTTATATACTAATATTATGTAATATTATACAAGTCTTATTTTGGTAACCTAACCCTGGATCGGCCAGCATTAAGCTTAATGCTAGTGAGAACTATTATAATAATGCCCCTTCGGGGTTAGACATAATTCTGACCCACCCTAACTTTAAATTTAGGAACCCTAAAAACTAATTGTTCAAAGCAACATCCAATCACTATATATATACTAATTACACAACATATGCACGTATATTAACAAAGGCCCAGTGTATTGTTTTCGCAAAAATAATTTTGGTTACATGCTGCTAATATTGTGTAATGTTATACTGTTTTGGTAACCTAAATCAAGTTGGGTCAATTGAAGATAATTAAAATTATAATATACAATATTATATTAAAATCTAAAACAGAAACTTTTTGTATAACCATAGTAGAAATAGCAAAATGCCATAGTGGAAATAGGCATTTCCTTTAATTATTACAAAAAAGTTATCTTTTTTGTATATATATAAATTATATAAGAGTAGTGACAGATATTATATAATATTTTAAGAGTAAAAAGGATAAGTCAAAGTTTTATATTATACATATATAATATTATAATTTATCTACAGATCCAATTTTAATAAAATTTTATCAGTAAATGCACAAGAATCTGCTCTACAACTTTACTTATTTTAAAAAATAATATTTACTTAGTACAAAAAAACTTTTCAAAAGGTTATAATTAGATTTACTAATATATTGTTTATATATTTGGGAGTGAGTCAGTAGAAAAGGGACAAATTTATCTAATAAATTTGTCACTTTTTTACTGACTCACCCCCATTTGTTTATCCACAATTTCATATATAGTAACTAGTGTAACAGGTGGCACTATGTGCCACCCCTCAAAAACTAGTCCTATTTGTCTTTTTTCTTCTTGTTTCATCATATTTTTAGTATATACAGTCGTCCCTCTCTATAATCACCAAGTCCGTTGCACCCTATTTTGGTGATTGTAAAAAGGTGTTGACTATAAATAAAATACCTCATTATGGTTATCTATAGGCGAAATGTGGTGTGCTTCCATCTAAAACTTTTTTCTTACTAAGTTAATGATACATGTCCAATAATTAGAGCTCGTCAAGACACATTTAATGGTGGTTAAATCATTCAAATCAGCCCAGTGGATGGCGAGATATCATTGAAAAACGATTGGCTGACTATATAAAATCTCTATTTAAACAATATTTGTTTATATAAGAGATTTTATATAGTCAGCCAATCATTTTTCGACAATATCTTACCATCCACTGGGTCAATTTGGATGATCTAACTACTGTTAGATGCATCTCAACGAGTCTACAACTTTCAATCAGTGGGCATGTATCGTTAACTTAGTAAGAAAAAAAGGTTTGATGAAAGCACTCCACATTTCGCCTATAGTGATTTTCATATATTATATAGTCAGCAATCGTTTTTTGATAATAACTCGCCACCCACTGGGCCAATTTGGATGATCTAACCACCATTAGATGCATCTCGATGAGCTCTACAACTTTCAATTAGTGGGCATGTATTGTTAACTTAGTAGGAAAAAAAATTAGATAGAAGAACTTCACATTTCGCCAATAGGATCACTTTCTAGTTGACAGGCGGATTATCAATTAATAGATAATTTTAAATATACGTGAATATGACAATTGGCCAATCAGATTATAAAATCTATATTTAGTTAAAAATTGATGACTATAATGAGGGTTTTTTATTAATAAAATTGTTAAAAAATCAAATTTTCATAGTGATAGTAATTATAAGCGATTTGTGACTATAATGAGTTTTTTACTATGTTTGAGTCTGTCGCACAAAATCGAGTGCTTAAATAGAGGTGTGACTATATGGGTGTGACTATGGGGAGGTTGACTATAGTATCATTTTTATATGAATTCATATGAATTCAAAGAGTAATTTACATTATTTTCAAAATTTTTATAGTTTAAAAGAATAGTAACTTATCAAAATTTTTAATTAAATGCATTAAATCTATTAAAAAAAGGGAATAATAGTTTTAAATGTCTGGGTGATAATTACAGAACAGGCTAAGTTGATATATAGTAAATAACGATCATCTACTGCATTATTACTCGTTGTTTAAAGTACCTTTTTTTATCTAGTGTCTGATTGTTTTTAACAATAGTTATATATATTCGTGCAGTTTTTGATACACAAAGTGAATTAAGAACAAAATTTATTATGCTGGGTATTTATTATATAGTTTTAGCTAGTTTCTAGATACCAAATATGTATAGTTAATAAATATGTATATATCGTACAGTTCATGAAACAAATTACTTTTTAAAAAAGTTTTTTTTTAATACAATTTATCCAAGCATATTGTAACATGTAAAAGAGAATAATAATTATGTGCCTTTTATAGCATATATAATGTATTACAATATATACATAGGTACAATAAACAAAGTAATAACTATGCGAATAGTAATTATAGTTAAAGTGTCTGTTCTTTGTCAGATTCAAAATTTTCTACAGTAGTATGACGTGATTTTTTAGAACCACGTGTGGTTTTAATTTGATATTCTTTTATTTGATTGTGTGCAGAACTTTTCTGTAGCTTGTTTTTTTTGTCAGTTTTTCAGGTTCTTCCTGAGCAATTTTGATAGAGTTAGATTCGTTTGCTTCAGATTTGTGATCGTTAGCATTAGTGAATTCCATGTCAACAGGTTGGTCAGTTTCTTCGGACCTTTTATGTTTTACCAAAGGTTCACTTTCAATATCACTCGAATTTGTTACTGGTAGTGTTTGGATTACAGGTGTATTTATAGTAATATTTTGGTGGATATATAAGCTTTGTTTTTGTCAAATTGGTCTAAGTTGATTGGAGTTGGTGGTAATCTGTTTCAGAATTTTTTTTTAAAAGTAATATAGTTAATATTTTTCACATTGTTAGACTTGGAAAAACGTATGAAACGTATAACGACGATAACTCTTACTCTGCATTCCAGTTTTAATGAAACTACCACCATCGTAACCGCCTTTATGAGAGCTTTCGAATAGTACCAAAATTATCTCGATTGGACTGTTCTAGCTCAACTTAGTCAAAACTGAATGATTGGTCTCTACAAAACGTCCTACTGCGCCCAAATCTTATTTGTCGATCAATACTGCGCCACCTGTGATACTGAAATATCGGACATTTCGAGTAATTCTAGACATTTCAGTTAATCACAGATAGGTCTGACATTTTAGACATATTAGGTATTTGGGACATAACAGTTTTGACAGATATAATTAGTATATCTAATATAACTTATATTTAGGATATATGTGTTATATTTATTATCTTTATCATATTCATTATAGCCATTATATTTAGCATTAGCATATATCAAATCTATCGATTATATAGATTTCTTTATTTATTATTGTATTTATTTATATTAGACAAACATGTATAAATACTCAAGGTTTTTCCTTTGCTAAAAAGCAAAGTGTAGAATTTCTGGTTTATTGAATAAAGAATAAGTGAAGTAGTGGGTCTTCACTGAAATACAATTGATACAATTTTTAGTATCCTCATATACTATTAATTGTGGCCTCTTTCATAATTGCAAATGCCCCAAGACTCTTTACAAAATACTGCCCAGATAATAGTATCCCTTCCGACTCTTGTATACCACAGTAATAAGTGTGAATTATATAAAGTGTCTCCCTGTATTAGTCGCTCTGTTTCTAGCATTTCTCTAAAGAGGTAGAAATCTAGGTTAACAGCATTTACATAGAATTTATTATCTATAATTTCCATTTGGCCAACTACAAAGATAATTGATTCTTGTGGTTGAATAGTTGTTTTAAGATGTTCAAATTGTGGGTTAGCATATAGAATAACTATGTAAATTGTATATTCATATTCTTGAGTAATATAGTCATTTCAAATACAGAATCAGCAGTATTTTCAATAGCAGTTAGCTTTTCTTTTGGAGTTCTGACCAAAGATACTTTTAGAGGGCATTTATTTGATTTAGAAGTTCTATCACTAATAGTTAAGTGAGTTGAGGTCGCAACTGACATCTAGTATTATAATTGATATTAATAAATTACAATTTATAATATATTCATATAACGCATATAGTGTATATTATATATTGATATACATTTTGACATTACCTTTGGTCTAGTACTTCCAGCATAGTGATTGTGTATAATTTTTCTGCTGACAAAATAATATTCATCTCTTCTAAAAATAGCTTGTGTTTCAGGGTCTCATTCAACAGAGCGATGTGGTATATACAAAACAACTTCTATTTCTTTATCTTTACGTCCTATGGGATAGGATACAATCCAATAGCCCATACTGAAATTGATTTTGCATCTTTTGTTTCATTTTGTTTTACATGTTTAATTTTTATAATAGAATCTAAATAACAGGTATTGTTTTTATTCTTGAGCTATAATAATATGGATAGTTTAAAATTTAGACTATAAGGGAGTAAGTACAGGTTCAATAATTATTATTTTATTTTATTATTATTATTATTATTTTTTATTAATATATTAATATTATTTATATATATGAGTGTGGCGACTTAGAGAAGTTGGTAAGTTGTTACCCAAGTGGCAGGTTTAGGGTTCAAATTCCACTGACGACGCTTTAAAAAATAGACCTGTGTTCCAGTAACTGTTTTCTGTTGATCAGTTGGGTACATTACCTGTAGTCCTTGGTTACTATTTCGAATGGGAGCTTTTAGGCGAAGTTGTGTCTCATGACACAGACAAATCCAAGGAACCAGGAAAACAGAAACCCATTTGGCAAGACATGAGTAAGGAGGTAGCAAAGATCTTTAATAGTGCTACCAAAACTGGAATATTGGACTAGAGCTAAAGAACCAGATGTCGACCTTAGAGACAAGGTTTCTATATTATAGAAGTAGGTACCAGGCAAAGAAAAACTATAATGGCATCTAATGCCAGATAGATCGACTCTTTCAGGCCAACTAAATTAGAAGTCTGAAAAAACAGTGAAGGACCGGTAGGAAAGTGATGGTGGGTACTAGGGTTGGAGCAAACCTTATAAGAGCAGAAGTAGATAATAGTAGCAGTTGGGTATCCCCTGATTGCAAGTTGTTTACCTCGGTAAATGCATAAGTTACCGAAAATAGGTGAATACCTGGTGAGACAGGTATTGCTCTACTAAGTTTTCTGTTGAGAATAAGCCGAATTGTACCTTCAGATATGAGAAGAAGTCCTAAGGGATATTACGAAAAAAGAACTGAGTGTCTGGACTGACCATATAGATAATGCAGATATCTGGTGAATCAGTTGAAAGTCAGGTGAGAAGCAGAAGATCAGAGGGTTTAAATAGGCAATTTTCATATTTGGGTTGCAGGTATAGTATCTAGTGTAGAACCTTCAGACAGACCACTTAAATTAGACACCAAAAGAGTATGTGTGGCTAGTTGTACTCTTATCCATGTAGAATCCAGATGCATAAACTGAATAAAGTATATAGTTCAAAAACAGGCACTTTGAATTCGAAAAAAAATATTTTTAATATATATTAATTAATATTAAGATTTTAATATTCATTGCTAGTGCGATGCATCGCTACCCCTGATCGACCAATCATTTTGATTGTTTTAATTTTACATTAATCAAAACAAAACAAATAGCGCCTGCAGTACGATTAGGGTTAGGATTTGGCAGGGCAAGAGTTAGAAGGCCCTCCTAACCCAAAATTTCACAAGGAATTTTTTTTATCAAGAAAAAAGTGTAGTTTCTTAGTCAAAATTTTAAGTTAGAAGCGATTTTTTAAAAAAAGTTTGTTTTGCTTCGATTTCATATTACATTTGATCCTGCATCCCGATTGATCGATCGGGGTAGTGATGCATCGCACTGGCGATGAATGATAACTCTCTAATATTAATTTACTAATTAATAATAATATTGTTAATATTTTTGTTTACGAGGAAAAATCAAAGGTTTTTATACTTTACAAAGATCAATTGGGCTAGAGGACTTCTTTGTATATTCGACATGCAAACTAGAAGCATCCTTTTACAAGATAACTGGCAGGTAGTACCCTTGTATGAAAAATTTTGGTGGGGATATGAGTTTCTCTCTGTCGATGAAGTATCTTGTGGTAAAACAGTGGAGAATAACAAGAAAATAAGTTTTCTGGACTCACGTTCCTTCAAGTTTGATACAAGTGACTCCCTTCTTGCTTTCGCTTTATTCCCTTTTTTCTTCAAATTTTTTCAAAAAAGTGGGCGATTTAGTTACCCCCAGTAAAAGACCGACATTGTTTACAGTTTCCATTTTTAGACGAACTCAGTAGAATGCAACCACATGTTTGTTTTGGACAACACATCGCTACTCCACGTGACAAGGATCTTACGTCTATGGTGAAAAGAGATATTCAAAAATGAAACATTAGTCGGATAGGTCTATTAATATTAAAGCAAAGCTTTACAATAGAGATATACAATTGTTGCAGTTGTTATATAGTTTTTGTTTATGCCTGGCACAGGTTATAATAGTGTACTTATCATAGATTGTTTCTTTTTTTCTGCCTTTTTCTTCAGTTTTTCTTTTTCTTTTTTGTATTTATTTTGAATTTCGTTTAGTCTTTAGTATTACTCCTCTTTTTTATCTCGCCTTTTATTTTCTTATTTTTCTTAGTTAGTTGGAATTTGAATCCTTTTGCTCGAAAAGCTTGGAGAAAAAGGTTTAGGAAAAAAGTAGGCAATCATGATAAGTTAGGACATAAACACTAAATAGTAATATATTAAGCAGTCATGCAGAAGACTTGATATGGAGTTAAAGTTTACTATAGCAAATTGAACATAGGTAATTTGAACTTTAGTCACAAAGAGCCGAGTTAGTCAGTATTTAAAACTTAGGTAGGCTTCAGCCCTAACTTGTATAAAACCTTAGCGTTAATTATATAAATCTAATAAAGTACTGGCATGATTGCTGAATTAAAAAAAATAAAAAATAATCTTTTAACACAATTTAATGTAGTGAGAAATCGATTCTTAAACTTTAATTAAACTTATTTAAAGACATCGAAGTCTGAGAAAACTTTATTAGTGCGAAATGAAGGTTCTTAAATACATTTTAATTTACTATAAACTACTGCGCAATATATTTTCGCTATACTTTATAGCTTCAAAGCTTTGAAGCATTCATGCTTCTATGCCCCAAGACTTCGAAGCATTCGTGCTTCTGGCGCGTAAGCATTACTGCTCTAAAATAATTAAAGCCTCTTCACGTCATTCACATAAGCCATGATGATGATAACTAATGGCTTACTAGTACCAGGGATCAACAATTTCTAGTTTAACCAACAATTTACACTTTGTGGCCTCACATGTCATTCAAAGAAGGAAAATAAACAAATAAACAAGAAAATAAAACATTACAAAAAAATATATAATAAAAAAATAATCCAAAATTCTATCTAAGTCGTAATCTAAGTTACGAGAACTGTGTCATACTCCCCGGGTTATTCCTGAGCTCCCGCGAAGGACTCGTTAAGGAGTTCAAATATTTTTCAGTACGAATTTCTCAAGCTTCTCTAAGGAGCAATTAAAAGTCTTCCTCCGCCATCTGATACAGAACATTAGCTGTAATAGATTTATTTCCAAGCAGATTAAAAAATCCCCTAGCCTGGTTAAGCTAATACGTGCGAGAAGCAGTTTTTAAGATGAACTTTCCCTTCTTCCCTGAATTTTCTGTTGAATTTTCTATTCAACTTCAGGGTTCCCATTGGTTTCCTTTTAACATTCACCCAAAAAATAATAGTATTGCAAAAGATCTACTTGATCACAATTACCAGCATTAATAACAGTGCATATGGATTTAAGCTTCTCGATTCAAGTCCCTTCAGGAGTAGGCTCAGAGTAATGAGATGAGATTTCTGTCTGCCTAAGATCTGCTAAGTACATTTCCATAGCTCAGGAAAAAGTGTTAGTTGTAATATCTTGGGAAAAAGTAAGATAGGCGGGCTCCTCTTGGGAGTTAAGAAAGGCAATAGTAGTAGTAGTGATACAACTTCAGCTATGTTCATATTTTTGAATATTTGTCTTAATTGTAAGACATAACCTAAGGATTTGTCATTTAGTTCTAGTGATTGCATGTTGGAAATAGAATATACTCATTCAATCAAGGCCGATAATCAGTATTTTTATAGAAAGGGGAAACTAGTAGTCACGGGGGCTTCGACATATTTCTTCAACCAGTTTCGGTGGATCCTTTTCTTAAGAACTCTTTCACTCTTTAAAGGCTTATTATATGGCACCGCTTTTATAGTTCTTGATTTATACACTCCATTCCCATACCTCATAGATATAGTAGGGTCTGTAAACAATTGCTCAAGTTTAGAACTATATAACGTGCTTAGTGAAGTTTCATGTAACATCACTTTATCACCTATTTGGTAGGTTTCAATATAGTATTTTTGATTGTGATAAGCCTTCTGTTTATTTTGCGTTTTACTAATATTTCCTTGGGCTTGGTTTTGGGCATTTTCTAGGTTCCCTAAAAGAGATTCAACACTTCAAAGAGATAATCTTGCATTTCAGTTTCTGTAATTGGCTCAGATGGATATGTGGAGAAGATGGTTTCGACTGGTAATATGGCATCACGACCATATACTAGGAAAAAAGGTTCGTATCGGTTGTATTATGTTGAGTGGTCCTATGGGTGAATAAAGCTGCAGAAATAAACTTATTCCACTCGCCGGTGTATTGTCCTATACATTTAGCTAATACTTCACACAAGGTTCTATTAAATCTTTCTACCAACCCATTATCTGTGAGTAAAGGCTGCCGACATACGATAATGAACATGCATTTTCTTGCAAAGAGCATCGACTAATCAGTTACAAAATTTAGTACCTTATTCGGAAAGTAACTCACGAGGACTCCCATGCAGATATATAATTTCGTCAAAGAGAAAAGAGGCAACAGACTCAGCATTAGCACTTTTTAGTGCATGCACTTTAGGCCACTTATTGAGGTAATCGGTAGCCACTACAATATACTGCTATTCTTTTGGAGTTACAGGGAGTGGTCCTACTATGTCAATACCAACCCGATCAAAAGGTTGTCCTACTTTAATCAGATGAAGAGGTTCTTGAGTTTTAGATTTGCCTCTTCGTTGACATGTATCACAAGCCTCTACATATCGTTTAATATTGCTCCCCATCTGGGGCCAGTAGTAATGAACCATGACCCTCTGATAGGTTCCTTCTTTTCCAAAGTGTCCTGCTAGCAGGTCAGCATGCATAGTATACAGTATAGGTTCTACTTCATGTAGTTTCAAAACTCTCAAGGGTTTTCTGGGTCACGTTAATTAGACTTATATAACAATTGATTTCGAACAAAAAAATATCGAGTCTTATATTTTAGCGCACTAGTAGTATAGTTAGAGGGTGCCTTAGACCTGCTAAAGTAATATGTAAATTTGATATATGTCTAAATTCATAATGTCTGTTAAGTCAAAAGAGGAGTATCTAAAAGTGGTGTCGGAATAGCAAATAAGAAAAAAATAAAAAATTTTTTATAGCCTTTCCAGCTAGAACCTAAATTCGTGATAAACTATCAGCATTAAAGTGTAATTTTCCTCCCTATGGATGGTATTGAACGAATATTCCTGCAAGGTCAGGATCCACCTGGCCGGTCAATTTGGCATAACTGATGAGAAAATAGCAATTTTAATGCCGAATAATCAGTATAGAGGATAAAAGGAGATCTGTGAAGATACGGTCTAACATATGAGACTGCCCAAACAACAGCAAGGTATTCCTTCTTCGTCACTGAATAATTTTTTTCAGCTGGGAACAGTGAATGACTTGTATAGGTCACTACCCTTTCTTTATTATTATTATCAGCTTTGAGAGAGTATAGCACCTAAGGCTAAATTAGAAGCATCTGTAAGGAGAATAAATAGTCTTGCAAAATCAGAGTATGCCAAAATAGGGGCGATTGTTAACTTTCCTTAAGTTTTTCAAATGCCTTCTGTCGTTCAGAGTTCCATTGATACACCATATTCTTTTTTAACAAGGCATTAAAGGGCCCAGTAATGTTGGTAAACCCAGGAATAAATCGTCGATCATAGGTTACTAATTCTAAAAATCTACGTAATTGTCATAAACTCTTTGGAATTAGAAAGTCTTGGACGGGCTTGACCTTATCAGGATCGGTGGATATTCAGTGACTACTTACAATATACCCAAGGAACTTAAGTTTTTGTTTTGCAAAGAAACACTTTTGGGGCTTTTTTTTAATCTGGCTTCTCTTAATCTTTTTATAACCTCCCAAAGATGATCGAGATGCTCTTCAAAGGTCTTGGAATAGATATTTAAGTTGTCAAGATAAACGACAACAAATCTAAAAGGCATTATATTAACTTTGAAAATGGCTTGAGGAGAGATGAATGCAGTTTTAGGTTTATCTTTTCTATTATTTCTACTTGCCAATATCTACTAGCAAGATCTAGAGATGTAAACTATGACGATCCGTTTAATGAATCTAATAGTTCATCTACCCTAGGTAGTTATCTCTTAAGGTTACAGCATTAAGTTTTATATAATCAATACACAGGCGCATCTTATGGCCTTTCTGTTTTACAAGTACTATGGGAGACGCCCAAAGACCATTCGAGTATTGAATAATATCTTCTTCCAATATGGCTTTTATCTCTTCCTTCAAAAATTCTTTTCCTATAGGAGAATAATGGTATAACCGTTGCCAGATGGGCCAAGCATCCCGGGTGAGGATTTGATGTTGAACAAGATTACTCCTTTCCAACTCCCTAAGACTCCTAGCACAAAGGTCTTTATTTTTATTTAATAATGAACAAATTGTCCCTGTTGGATCTCCTCTAACCTCCCTATTTTATATTCTTCTATTGCTTGACCTTTATAATCATAATAATAAGTGAAGAATCGACAATAGAATGATAGTTGCCTACTCCAAAATTTAAATGATCTACTGCAGTGTATAAAATCAATGTGCACAATGTGCACATGTGCACATATTTTCATTAGCTTTACATATAAAATTTTACCTTGTGCATATTGTGCACATGTTTGTGCACATGTTTTGTAAGTCAGATTTTATACACTAGTCTACTGACCATAGTCCTTGGTTACCCTTCCTTTCTGCACTAACTATAACTATTTCATAATCTCCTCTTTCTTCAATTTCTCTGCTATTTTATATTTTTCTTCTTCAAATGATTCCTCACTTTCAGTCTTAATTTCTGAATAAGTGAATATCTGCTCGTCCAACTCTTCTTCTTCTTATTCCTCATAAGAATCTTCTTCTTTCACTTCCTCATCATCATTATCTCGAAGTTCTTTAACTGTGACCAATCACTCTTCCCCAAAGGAGCTCTAATCAGCTTCCGAACTCAACAGGGATAATAATCTCCTTGTTATCCCATATAACAGCCATCCCAGACAAATTCTAGTCGATAGCGGCATTTACTTTCGCAGCAATCGTTACCAACAATCACACAGTAAGAGTTGGCGTCAGTTACTATAACATCAATAGAGATTTTAACTCCTCCTATACAAAATGGAAGTCTGAAATTTCTCCAATAGCTCGCTTATTTTCTTTGTGAATGTTGACCATATTTACAACAGACAGTTTCTCGATTCAAATTCCCAATTCATTTAATAGGTGGAAAGCAATAACACTCTAGAAAGACCCACTATCAACAATGAGGTGATACTTTTACTATATACAGTGGCATCACAATATAAAGCAGTTGCTTTGGTAGTGGGTTGTATATTAATATTCACCTGCGCCCGTTTCCAAATAATAGTTCTTTTCTTTTGTAATGAATGTGTCAACTCCTGCCTTATATTAGATGCAGCTCTTAACAGCTGACCGTACGTAATATTGGTGGCCTTATCCCTAATATCTGCAACTATAGAATAAGGGGTGACTAAAGAAAAGATTTGAGATAACTCTTCTTCAATATTCTTTCATTTAGGAATAGGAGTTCGCTCAGAAGGGGCCTTTTGGTCAGTCTTTTTATTAAGCTCTGGTTCATGCCTTTCTTCAGGGGCTAATCTGGGTTCTTCTTGTCCTTTGGTCATGTCCACATCCAGATTTATAACTTCCTTGGTTTCTACTAACTCTGAAGATGTATCCAGGACATTTCTATTTTTATTTTTTCGAAGAATTTTGGTTCTAGTAATAGGCTTTTTACATATATGACGATCAGCCAGGAGGAATAATTTTCATCATGCTCTGGTATACCCAAGTAAGATGGGTTATCTTGAGAATTCATTACATTAAAGTTATTCAACAAAGCATATAAGGCTTGCAGTAGCATTTTGTTAGAATTAATTAGTAAAATTTTATGAATTATAAGATTTTATAGAATTTTATTAATAAAATTCTATAAAATCGTATGATTCATAAAATTTTACTAATTTATTCTAACAAAATGCACTAAATAAACTTGTTCAGTGCCAAAAAATACATATAATTATATTCGGACTCAGACCAGTCTGCAGATAATATACCTTTCACTTGAAAGAAATTTGGACAATCAAATTTATAGATTTAGTAATTTGATTTTGGTGATTTTTCATTATTAAATTTGAAGAGTAAAAATTAAACAATATAAAATTATATTAATATCACTTTTATATTATTATTTAATAACTGATTATATTAAAAATAACATACCTAAGGGTATGGTGGCATAGAGAAGCTGTCTGGTTGTCACCCTCCAAGCGACAGGTCTAGAGTTCAAATCACACTAGAGACGAATTAGAAAATAGACCTGTGTTATGGTAATATTTGTTCATTGATCAGTCAGGTATATTACTTGTAACCTTGGTACCACCATCTTGAATGGAAGCATTGGTACAGTTGTGTAAGTTATACAGACAAATCCAAGAGACCAGAACAATTGAAACCTATTTGGCAAGTCCTGAGCAAGGAGGTAAAGAAGATTCTACTATAGTACTACAGGAGCCCTTCTAACCAGAGACTGAAGAACTGAACGGAATATACCCTATAGCAAGAGGGGACACCAACCTGGCTGCCGGAGTCATACAGAAGGAAAAGGACCTACGTTTTGGAAGTAGGATACCAAGAAAAGGGCATCCATCGGCAAATAAAGCCGAGCAGACCAATCCTTCTAGGCTAACTGGTTTGGTAATTTGGGAGAGATCGGTATAAAGTCAGAAGTGGTCAGATGTAAGTATTGGGGATCAGAATGAATCTTGCAAGGGCATACAGAGCTCACTGGCCAATAAGAAGTAGAAGCATAGAGGTGTGTATGTGTCAAGGCCTAACGGGCTCTAGGCGTACCCATATGGGAGTCCTTGAACACTAAGAAAGCTGGGACCACCAATACAGAATAGGCAGGTATAAGTGCATGAAGAGTGCATTATGGTTCGCCAGAGCCTCATGATGTCATCCAACTATACCTGATAGCTGGAAGCATTTGCGAAACATGCCTATCACTCGTCACCATAGCAGGAAGTATAGTCGTTTGCACATTACTGAATTTGGAATGCTAAATTTAGAGCCCCAAAGATGCAGAAAAATCGGCTAGTTGCGACAGCATGCAGGCTTGAGATACTTACCCAATGTAGCAAAGGCAGCTGCATGGCTTAAGATGCGAACTCCTGAAAAGTATGCCAGTAGGGGACTCAGGTATACCAATCTGGAAGCATAAAGTGACTATCTAGCAACTGACACCAAATTGGAAGTGATGATACTAGGTAGTTTGGATAAAGTGGCGGACATGTGAATACCAATTGTTGGTTAGAGAGGAATGTACAAAGTCAGATCAGTCATATAAATGGGAATATAGAAGGTTCTGATAGATTTAGGTCATGGTTAAATTATTCCAAGTCTCAGTGCTCGGGTAGATAGTATATAAAAAATTGTACAGCGATGTTGTAATAATCAATATACATTCAATAAAGACCAGAAGCGCAATCTTACCTTAATATAAAAAAAAATATACCTTTTGCTTGGAAGATATGTTTACTATATTAATTACTAAAATTGATAATTATATGATTGGTAATTTTTCATTATTAAATATATAGAGTAATAATTAATATAAAAATAATATTAATATCACCCTATATCATTAATTAATTACTGATTATATTAAAATTAATATATCTTTCACTTGAAAGATATTTGGACAATCAAATTGATTAATAGATTTAGTAGTTATTTGATTTAGTGATTTTTTGTTGTTAAATTTAAAAGTAAAATTAAACAATATAAAATTATACTAATATGCTTTTATATTATTATTTAATAACTAATCATATTAAAAATAACATACCTTTTGCTTGGAAAATATGTTTACTATATCAATTACCAAAATTGATAATTATATAATTTTAGCAATTTTTTATTGTT
>QKWP01002366.1:20339-42645 GCA_003550325.1 Gigaspora rosea
TCCAATATTCCAGTTTTGGTTAGCACCGTCGAAGATCAGAGCTACCTCCTTACTCGGGACTTGCCAAATGGGTTTCTGTTTCTCTGGTTCCTTGGATTTGTCTGTATCACGAAATACAACTTCGCTCGAAAGCTCACATTCAAGATGGTAACCAAGGACTACAGGTGATGTACACAACTAATCGACAAGAAACAGTTACCGGAACACAGGTCTATTTTTTCAAAAGCGTCGCCAGTGGGATTTGAACTCAAGACCTGCCACTTGGGGGGTGACAACTTACCAACTTCCCTAAGTCGCCACACCCTTGTAATTTTTTATTGTTAAATATATAGACTAATAATTAAACAATATAAAAATTATATTAATATCACCCTATATTATTAATTAATTAGGGGAGTAACAAAAATCAGGTGATTTTTTAGGGGGAGGGGGGTAAAAAAAGTTAAAATTATATATAATAACCTGACTATTTATATATTAAGGAAGAGGAAGGGGCGTAGGCCTCTGATAAAAAATAATCAGTTGATTAATGACACTGCCCTTACTGATTATATTAAAAATAACATATTTTTCACTTGGAAGATATTGGTTAATCAAATTAATTATCAGATTTAGTAGTTACTCGATTTAAACAATATAAAAGTTATTACTATCATTTTAACATTATTAATTATTACTAATTACATTAAAATAATTTCCTTTCACTTAGAAGATATGCAATAAAATATAAGGTAAAGGGGGTATTGTGACAAATTGATAATATTCTGATCATATTACATGATCAATTAATCAAAAACAAAAAATTTTGATATCATGTGATTTGTTATATTAAGCTGAATCAAATGATACCAAAATTATGTGATTCTGATCACTGAATCCCAAAATAACTTACTTTGAATTTTTATTAAAAAAATAGAAAATTTGGATACTGGGTGTATTCTGACGAATCATGATATTTTGGGATCCAGTGGTCAGAATCAAGTGAAACTTACACCATTTGATTCCCCTCATTGAAAAGAATCAAATGATATTTAAATCATCAAATTTTGTCACAGAGTTACAAGATATAACAATTTGTCACAATACTCCCTTTGTTAAAATTTTATATAGTTTTACTCTTTAAACATGGATTTCTTGTGATTTATGATCAAAATTGTGCACTTCTTATAACCAATTGACTTCTCTCAATAAGAAGAATCAATTGGTATAAAAATTGCTTGGCTCTGACTTCAAACTAGGGGTCTTAGCTAGGGTTGGTTAGGTTCCAGTTAGGTTCTGATAGGTTCTAAGTAAATAATAATTTTTAAACTGATTTTTTATTTTTTAGTTCTTAATTAAAGTTATTAATTATAAAATTATGAACAATTTTAATTATAAGCATAAAGCAAAAAACTTTCTTTTAAGTTTATAAATTCTTTAAAATATTAATTTAGAATCTAGGCTCCAGAACCTAGGTTCTAAATTAATATTTTAAAGAATTTATAAACTTAAAAGAAAGTTTTTTGCTTTATGCTTATAATTAAAATTGTTCATAATTTTATAATTAATAACTTTAATTAAGAACTAAAAAATAAAAAATCAGTTTAAAAATTATTAATTTACTCAGAACCTATCAGAACCTAACTGGAACCTAACCAACCCTAGTCTTAGCTGGGTCGGGTCAGATCCGGGTAAAAACCCCGGGTTGGGTCAGACCCGGGTCAGAAAAAACCCGGGTCGGGTCAAACCCGGGTCAGACCCAGGTTAATGATAGGTGATGCATGACATTTCATTGCAAAAATAAATAATTAATTTATTTATTTATTATAAAAAAGTATTCATCTGATATAAAAAGAACCTTCATAAGTACTTACAATTTTTACAGGCAAAATTCTTGTGATCTAATGATCAGATCTGCATCATTTTAAAGTATGTATGCAGCGATCACAGATCGGAATTTTAGGTTTCCCAAGTTCCTATTGATCGAGCAAATTTCGTCAGGACCCTGAGCAATCTATAAACAGCTAACTATTTTAAAAAATCTTAATATATTACTAAAAATAGAAAAGATCTACAGAAAAATGGTCAAAAATAAGCATTAATATTACTAAATATAGAAAAGATCTACAAAAAATAGTCAAAAATAAGCAAAAGCAAATAGTGACCTATCTATATATAGCTCGAGGTCCTATTTCGTCCCTCATTGAATGCTGTAAAAAAGTATCAATTCAATTGAGTAATTATTATACCATTTTTAATGCCCTTATTAACGCCTTTAAACAACATAAAATCGTGAAATATGAATTTTCCAAATTTACTTTGTTGCTGGATTGTCTAATATTTACAAACTATTTTGGGCTAAAAAAGTTCACGAATTTGAAAATGTTTTGTATAATGGTCTTGTCTCAAGTTCAAGAATAAGGGCAAGTACAAGAACAAGTGCAAGAACACGACAAATGCTCTGCTATAGATAAAACATATGGGTGCGGACAATAAAAACAGCCCTTTTTTACATATATCTTATTTTGAGATAATTGAGTTTAATCGTTTGTTTTGATTTTCGGACTGATCCGGGATTGATCAAATTTCACGATTTTGATTGGTTAAAGTAGCAGGTGACTATCAGATAATCTCGTGATGTGTTGGCTCTACGAAGCCTCGTGTAATTTTTCTTTTACATTATCTTGATTTTTTATTATGCAAACTGACTTTCATTTATAATTGAAAAATGTTAATCATGTCAAAATTTATATGAATCTAATAAAACTCATTTTTTAAAAAAATGTAAAAAAGGGCTGTTTCTATTGTCCGCACCCTATATGATTAATAAAAAAAAATAGTGAAGATATTAGCGAATATCAAAAAAAATTACATTCAACCAAATCTTTAGATGATCGATTTCTAAGATTTTTGGGCTGTATTATTTGCTGCCCAGATTATATGATAATCAACTAATTTTCTCAATAACTCGTAGATTTATGTCAATCTACCAACCAATAAAATCATGGTTATGTTCAAAAGGTGGTCAATGTACTAAAACTAATATAGCAATATAAGGTTTTCTCTTTGCAATACTTATTTTAAAAATTGGCATTCATAAACTTTTTATAGTTAGCTTATACTAATTCAAACTAACCAACTATATATTGCAATTACTGATATAGCAAACAAATTTTGTAATGGAATTTTTTTATAAAAACTCATGATAAAAATCACAACAATTCAAATAAAAACTGTCTCAATTATATATTACAATACTGAAATAGAGTGTGAATTCTGTGCAGAATTTATAATATTTAATGCAAACCAACTCAATCTTAACAATATACTATAGTTAATAGAATAGTATGTTCAATAAGGGCAGTGTCATTAATCACCTGATTATTTTTTATCAGAGGCCTACCCCCTCTCTCTTTCTTAATATATAAATAGTCAGGTTCTTATATATAATTTCAACTTTTTTTACCCCCCCCCCCTAAAAAATTATCTGATTTTTGTTACTCCCCTAACAGAATTTTTTGTGATGAATTAATGCAATCTAACTCAGTATATTTATGAATATTATGTAATGCGAATTTACAGATTTTAACTAAGATTTTAACATTTTATACTAGCAGAGCCACAGATCAGGTCGTTTTTATGGGTCAGAATTCATGCATTGTTTTGCTAATTCAACAAAACATTCAGAAGTTCCATTAAAGAAATCAGGATGCAATCCATTACAAATTTTTATTTTAAGACCAAGGTCAAATTGATGTTCTTTATAACGTTAGAAATTTCAGACATGATAATTCCTAAAGAGTAATATCTGATTTCTCTGTAAAATCTTGACCTAATAAAACTTCCGGAGCAACATAAGGAAGAACACCATAAATTTTTCCAGTTTTACTTTCCATGGATATTGAGAGACCTAAATCAGCAACATAAGCGTTATCTATATCCTCTTGTAAAATATTGCCACTATGTAAATCTCTGTGAACATATCCGTGAAAATGTATCATATTGAGATGAGATCATAGGTCATGCATTGCAACAATTTAATTTTCTTTTCCAATCCATCTGAGCTACATCTACAAGATTTTTATTTAAAGATTTCATATTGGCATATTCCAAAACAAGGATGTATTGTTCATATTTGTTTTTGGTTATTCCAACATTTTAAGAATGATGGATATACCTCTCTTATTTTACAAAATACTTTTAATTCTTCTATGAATTCTAAAATATCGTCTATATTAAGCACTTTGAGTGCAACTCTTGTTTCTAATTCTTGACTCTTATCTTCCCAATCTGTACAATATACAGTTGCAAATCCACCATTTCCTATTTTCTGAATATTTGTAAACTCATTGTAAGGAATCCACTGTAATCTATATCCGTTTTCAGTCAACATTTTTTTAAACCATCATCAATTCCAGGCTCTTTAGATGCACGATAATATTTTTCTGTAAAAAAATTCAATATTAAAAATTATCAATAATTAATAATTAAAATATCGAGAATATTTACTTGCTATTTCTTTTTCCACACTAATTATTTAAATTGATTATTAAATATTTATGTAATGTATATAGATTAAATATGAAATTTTTACCTTCTATGCCAATAGTTAGCCTTTTGTAAATCTCTTTCGACCCTGAATCCGTTTCAATAGCACCGAGCAACTTCAAAATTTCCACTAATACACCAATTTCAGTAGATTTTTTATAGAATTTAAAAGCTTTTTTCATCCTTTTCAACTCCAATCCCATACTGATAGATAGCTGCAAGATTATATGCACCACCAGCATGTCCCATTTCAGCAGCTTTTTGATAGTAAAAGGATGCCTTAAGTCCGTCTTCTCCAACACCGATTCCATTTCTATAACAATATCCAATACGACATATCGCAGTAGCAATTCCCACTTCAGCAGCTTTTTGATAATAAAAAAATGTCTTTTGTTCATCTTTTTCAACACCGATTCCATGTTGATAGCAGTATCCAATTGAATCTATTGCTTTAGCATTTCCCATTTCAGCAGCTTTTTGATATAAAAGAATGCCTTTTGTTTATCTTTTTCAACACCGATTCCATGTTGGTAGCAGTATCCAATATTTTGTACTCCACTATTATTTCCCATTTTAGCAGCTTTTTGATAATAAAAGAATGCTATATGTTTGTCCTTTTCAACACCGATTCCATTGTCATAACACCATCCAATTTGATTTATTGCAATAGCATCGCCCATTTCAGCAGCTTTTTGATAATAAAAGAATGCCTTATGTTCGTCTTTTTTAACACTAATTCCATTTTGATAACACGACCCAATATTATATACTCCATTAGCATCTCCCATTTCAGTAGCTTTTTGGTAATAAAAGAATGCCTTATGTTTGTCTTTTTCAAAACCGATACCATCGTTATAACATCTTCCAATTCGATTTATTGCAACATGATGTCCCATTTCAGCAGCTTTTTGATAATAAATGAACGCATTGTGCTGATCTTTTTCAACGCCAATTCCAATTTCAGAACGATATCCAATATCATATAATGCATTTGAATTTTCCATTCCAATATATTTTTATAATAAATGGATATTATGTGACTATTGTTTATTGGTTTAAGAGTTAATATTTTTAATTTTGCTCGATCCGTTTTCCCAAAAATAGTTAAGCTGTGTAATTAGACTTTGCTATAATAAAGATAAAAAATTAGATAAAAATTTTTTATTGTGCGGTATCATATGCGCATTAATGCGCATTCATGCGCATTTTATTATAAAATGCACATTTTTCCTATCTCTAGATATACCACTGTGTCATTGCCAAAATCGTTGCATCACCCAACCCGGGTTCAACCCGGGTTGGGTTGAGTTGGGTCAGACCCGGGTAAGGTTTGACATGGGTGAGTCAGACCCGGGTTGAGTTTGGCATGAGGCGGGTAAGACCCGGGTCGGGTTTGGCATGAGGCGGGTCAGACCCGAGTCGGGTTTGACGTGAGGCGGGTCAGACCCGGGTCGGGTTTTGACCCAAGTGGGTCTGATCCAGGTCAGGCCCAACCCCGACCCAACTTGACCCATTAAGACCCCTAATGCCTAATATAAGTAAAATTTCATCCCGTCATTTTTAATTATTGCACCAAGATCGATTTAAACATTAGTTTTTGCGTATTTTCGCTTTTTTCTTCTTTTACGCGTGTTCGGAATGGTCAAAAATTGCACTCTCTGATTGGCTATTTCCTCTCCAGGAGCTTGTACTACTTGCGCAAATAAGTCATAACCCGACCGAACTCATCCCTAATCAAGATCCAAACTTGATTTTGATTTTCAATCAGCAAGAATGTGATCATTATGTAATGAAATCATTCGATTATTGCTTCCAATCGAATTAGCGACAAACGCAAAATATGAATTAGACTATTGCTCCGGTACATTAAACCAAATTTTTTCAAATGTATCACATACGGAAATGCTATAATTTACCATAAAGAATTTTGATACAAATCAATACACAATACTGTATGTGGTTAAGATTGATTTGGTACTATCATGATACAATTGCTAGAATTGTGATAAAATTCTTGATCATAACTTGCTCATCAATATTTTAGTCTTAACATTTTGATCACGCATTATATATCCAATCAAAAGCGTTAAAGCAAATTATATTGCTACATTAGTTTTAATCATGTTTTGATATGATTTTAAAGCTACGAACTACAAAAATCGCCGAGAAAATTAGTAATCTGGACGGCAAAAATTCTGACCGAAAAATTTACGAAAAATAGAAAAATCTGGAAATATTTAGTGAAATGTGATTTTTTCTTATTACTCGCTAATATATTCATTATTTTTTTATTAATATCATGAATTTTTTTATCTATTGTGGAGTTATTGTTCTTGTTTTGCACTTGTTCTTGAACTTAAGACCATTATACAAAATGCTTTCAAATTTGAATAACTTTTTTTTAGCTATTTTTTTGCTCAAAATAGTGGCATATACTAGATAATCAAACAAAAGAAGCAAATTTGGAAAATTTACGTTTCAAGATTTTAAGAGAGTGTTGATGATTAACAAATTCTTTCGTTCTCATCTTTGATAATCAGAGATTATCATTTAATCAGCCCAATAAAAAATCCTACGAAAAATAATGAAAAATGCCAAATATTGAGCGAATAGATGCATCGGGCACAGATATTTATGTCTAAAAAGCACATTTTTACTATCGGTTGTTATAGCATTTGTAATTTCATACTATGGACAATCGCATTTATTTTTTTCTTTAATAGTCAGATACCTTATCATACTGAAGTACTAGTCACGTTAACAGGATAAACAGAAATTTACAATGGGCCCGAATATATAAGAAAGTACTACACATGCTCGGTGAAGGTGCAACATGCGATCCTCTTAATATGCATTCACACCATTGCTTCACCTCATTTTGCGGACGTACGACACTTATTTTGCTGTATAACCATACACTTCGTGAAATTTTCACTAGATAGCTGCACGACATTATCGCGCGAAACCAGAAACGGAAGACCAGATAGTGTTAAATTGAATGATAATATGATGCCAAAGGTAGATATATACCCTAGTTCAGATGATCCATACAGGTCAACACCAAAAAGTCTTCGGACTAGGGTACTGCAATTCTGTGACAGTATAATATGCGCATAATGCAGATTTTATCGCAAAGCATATGCGACAGCATGTTTGCATATCAAGGTGAATTTCACATAATTAATAAAGCATAATCTGCGTATAAAATGGCCAAAATTAAAGATCGAGTAGCATCGGGTTTATCAATTTCCCCAAAAGTTCCTATCTGATGCATAGAAATGTTGCATTTAATTGCCTGAAACCTAAATCATCAAATTCGAAATTTCAAATAATGGTATGATGTTAAATAATAAAATATACTGGTAAAGTAATAGAAAAATTTAACAAGAAACTTATATTAGGCCATACAAAGTTAATTTTTCGTTTTGTATAACAGGTGTACCAAAATTTAGTTGGTGGGTTAGATTTTTTTTTTTAATGTACTGTTCATGTTCACATCCAGAAAATTTTGGATTTTTTGTTGGTTCTATTGGGTAATTCCAGAAAATTAAGGTTGACAACGGAGAAAAAAAAAAGGAATAATTGGCAAGATTGAAATTTTAAAAAAGGTCGGTGGGCTATACAAAATGAAAAATTAACTTTGTATGGCCTTATATTAAATTTTGCAGGGAAGTAATTTGTTTGGCGCAAATATAATTTTGTAAACATGATTCTTTTCATAACTTTATATTACACAAATTATGTAGAGTTATTGGTTAGGTTCAATACTTACAATCAGTAATATAAATTGGATCAGTGCAGTAGGCGCAGCGCATATAGATTTAAATTTGCATATATATTAGAGCGTTTCATATATATAACGAGCATATAAAATTTTTTTTGGCACATAATTTATCTGCATTTCCACCAATAAAATTTTTTTAAATTTATAAAGCTGCTTACAATAATGATAATGATAATAATCTATAATGATAAATTTACAATTCAGGTAACAATATATTTTGTATATTACTTTCTGATCCATACAATCTGTAGTATAATTTTAAAAAATTTATCGCATAGTTCGCATAATTCGAAGCATAAAGCAAGCAGAATTTGGGATTTGTTGCAGCAGAAAATTAGGATCTCTACTTTTGTACTACAGATACTTACAGATAACGTGATACTTAATCTTACAGATACGTACCAAAAAAATATTTTGTTAAATAAGAAATAATACTGCCTGGTCTTTGTACTAAGCTAACATATATTATAACTTGGTTTACCGGTCTTTCTGGTTCTAATACTGTTCTAATAGTAGTAAAATTATTTAAATTTACCAAGTAGAACTAGATATAGGCTTCTAAAATTTGGATGTTTTTACATAAGACCATTTGAAGTTGATTATTCGGTTAACATCACTTTTCCAGGACTCTTGGGGGAGGGGTAAAATGAAACGAATATACGAAATGAACATATAAAAATGAACAAGATGGGCCAACTTAATTGGTTGATATAAATCAGATGATTAGTGAGAGTCATCCAGTATTTTGATCAGCTGTTCGTTTTCGGGAGTAAAATCAGCTGAGGTGATGTTTACTGAAAAATTAACTTCAAACAGCTTAATTTAACTTCAACTAAATTTCAAAAGGTTATATTTAGTGATGGGCAATGCGCGGGATCCACGCGTGATCCTGAGTGGGATTGCACGCGGGATGCGCAGGATTTAAAAGCTTCCGCGAGGGATTTTTAATATAAGATTGTCTGGCCTGCATCAGCATATCATCTGGCCTGCATTAACAAATAATCCGGCCTGCTTTATCATAAGTGGGCCAATTCCTAATTTGTATTTGATGTAAATAAAAATTTTATTCATGTATTAATTTTTCTTATTCCACATATATATGTACATACATAAAGAGATAATATGCAAACTGTACATTGAAATATATTTTTTAAATTGTCATTAATAAAGTGGAAATCTATTATTGATTATTATCGAATATTAAAGTGACTATTTTATCAGAAATTATAAAGCTAATTATTTTTTTATGAGTCGTTATGAATTTTTGTATGTATATAACCTTACTGCTTATAAATTTTAGTACATTTATACTGGTTATGCATCTGATTACTTATAAATTTTTATACGCTTATATGATTTGATAGCTTTGTTACTATTGATAAAATTAAGACAAAGCTGAATTGATAAATTTAATAATTATAAGATTCAAATGTTTTAAAAGTAGACAACATCTATATAAGTATTATATTTGTAATAAAATGCAGTAAGATTTATAAGAAATTATTATTATTTTAATGAGAAATTACATTACTAATAGTGATTTATATTAATCGCAAAAAATTCAGAAACTCTACTCAATCTCACGAATTCCACATGGATCCTGCATAGGATCTCGCATTCTGCACGAGGTTTTTAAAAAAATCAGGGCTTGCCTATCACTAGTTATATTTCAGGCTCTATTGGACCAATTTTAACAATATTGCCAATATTGAAATTATAAAACCAAACAAGTTTACATAGGGTAATAAAAGAGGCTAGCTATACATGAAAAATAAAAAAAGCAATCCAGAATACTTTTGTACTAAGTTAGCCTCATTTGATTTTCTAGTTTCTGGTTTTAACTATGGTAAAATTTTTAAATTGGGCTAGTATAACCAGAGGTATAGGTTTTGAAGTTTAGATGATGTTTTTGTAATCTTTATGTTATCCAAATTTCAAATAGCTATATTACTAAATTCATTGTCAAATTTTTTTAAAAATATAAATATTATCAAAACTGGGAAGATTAGAAGTGCAGTTTAATTAAAATTATACAGAATGTTAACTTAGTGCAAAAGCCCGACTGGGCCAGGGCATAGTTCATTTTACATGACATAGATCAGTAATATACATAAGGACGAAAGCATTTCGGGTTCTAAAACCCAAAATTAAAATTTGAAGACAAAATTGTTTTTGACCTATTTTACTTAAAAGATGAAATTATTTGATACTTTTTTTGAATAGACGAAATTATAAGGAACATATCTATATAATTTTATTTGTTCTTCCTTATAAAAAATTTTAATTTTCTCTAATGAAGACAAAATAGGCCTTTTTCAAAAATCAATTTCAGTGGCATCACTAATCAGTGATAATTCACGATTTTGTCACTTTTATGTATACCATTTTTTAAACTTTGAGCGAAAGTATCTCGATTACCACCAAGCCTGATTCAATGATCTTTTTTTTATTTGAATTATACAGATTCACAGAATTCAAATAAAAAAAAGCTTATCAAATTTGGCTTGGTGGTTATCGAGATACCTTTGCTCAAAGTCTTAAAAAATCTCAAAACATCAATCTAAATAGAAGCTGCGCTGAAATTCTTTTAAACTTTGAGAGAAGGTATCTCGATAACCACCAAGTCAATTTCGGTAAACTTTTTTTATTTAAATTCTACAGATTCATATAATTTAAAAAAAATGAGTTTGCTGAATTTGGCTTGGTGGGTATCGAGATACCTTCTCTCAAAGTTTGAAAGAATTTTGGCGCAGCTTCTATTTAGATTGACGTTTTGAGATTTTTTAAGACTTTGAGCGAAGGTATCTCAATAACCACCAAGCCAAATTTGATGAGCTTTTTTTATTCGAATTTTGTGAATATGTAGAATTCAAATAAAAAAAGTTCATTGAATCTGGCTTGGTGGTTATCGAGATACCTTAGTTCAAGTTTGAAAAAATTTGGTACAACTTTGATAGACAGTTTGAGTTTTTAATACTTTGAGCGAAAGTATCTCAACAACCACCAAGTCAAATTTGATTAATTTTTTTAGTTTGAATTCTAAGAATCTGTAGAATTCAAATAAAAAAACATTGAATCTGGCTTGGTGTTATCAAGATACCTTTGTTCAAGTTTGAAAAAATTTTAGTGCGACTTATTTTGATTAACGTTTTGAGTTTTTAAGACTTTGAGCAAAAGTATCTCAATAACCACCAAGCCAAATTTGATGAACTTTTTTTATTTGAATTCTACAGATTTGTAGGATTCAATTAAAAAAATTTTTGTTGAATTTGGCTTCGTGGTTGTCGTTTAAATTTTAAAAAAAAATTCAGCACAGCTTCTATTTTGATAGATGTTTTGGGTTTAAGATTTTGAGCGAAGGTTTCTTGACAACCACCAAGTCAAACTTGATGAATTTTTTTTATTAGAATCCTATGAATCTGTAGAGTTCAAATTAAAAAAAGTTTATTAGATCTGGCTTGGTAGTTATTGAGATACCTTCGTTCAAGTTTGAAAAAATTTGGTACAACTTTGATAGACGTTTTGAGTTTTTAAGACTTTGAGCGAAAGTATCACAAAAACCACCAAGTCAAATTCGATTAATTTTTTTTTATTCGAATCCTATGAATCTGTAGAATTCAAATAAAAAAAATTCATTGAATCTGGCTTGGTGGTTATCAAGATACCTTCGTTCATGTTTGAAAAAATTTTGGTGCGACTTATTTTGATTAATGTTTTGAGTTTTTAAGACTTTGAGCGAAGGTATCTCAATAACCACCAAGCCAAATTTGATGTTCTTTTTTTATTTGAATTCTACAAATTTGTAGGATTCGATTAAAAAAATTTTTGTTGGATTTGGCTTGGTGGTTGTCGTTCAAAGTTTAAAAAAAAATTCAGCGCAACTCCTATTTTAATAGATGTTTTGGGTTTAAGATTTTGAGTGAAGGTTTCTCAACAACCACCAAGTCAAATTCGATGAATTTTTTTTATTAGAATCCTATGAATCTGTAGAGTTCAAATAAAAAAAGTTTATCAGATCTGGCTTGGTAATTATTGAGATACTTTCGTTCAAGTTTGAAAAGATTTTGGCACAACTTATACTTTGATAGACGGTTTGAGTTTTTAAGACTTTGAGTGAAGATAACTAATAACCACCAAGCCAATTTGATAACCTCTTTTTTTTTATTTGAATTCGTAGAATTTAGATTGAAAAAAGTTCATTGAATTTGGCTTGGTGGTTATCGAGATACTTTCGCTCAAAGCTTAAAAAAATTTGACTAATTTACTGCATCAACTCTGAAATTTCTTTTATGAAATTGTTCTTGAAAGCCTTGTACATGTTTAATTAAGAGCTTTTTCAAGTACCTCAATTGATGGAGCAAAATTTATTGAAAATGTGTTAAAAATTAATTTTAATTAACAGAAGGTATTTTTAATCATTAAGATAAATAAGCAAGAATACACGATTTATTAAAGAAAAATTTTAACAAATTATTTTCTCTTATTTTATTTATTTTTTTTTTACATAGCTTATCAAAACTTTAATAATGTAAATATTATTCAAGTACTTTCATTTGTTATCGGCACACTAACATATCTTATATAATTCCATAACCTGAGAATATATTTTAATACTTGTGCTCTATTTTGAATACAATCTAGGGTGCTTGACGTATCGATTTGTATCTCAAAGTATGCATAGACAATGGCTAATAGCTGAATATCCAATTTTGATTATCCTAAAAAAAAATATTTGTTAATGCAAGCGCATTTAGAGTTTCTATATAAGTATATAAAACTTACATATTAATGGCTGTAAGTTATGGATCTAAACTTACTAAAGCAGCTATCGAATACTTATTGCCCTATTTAACTTAATCTTGATATCCGAAATAGAAAATTCTAATCAATGTAATGTATATGCATGTTTCCAAATAAGACTAGAACATATCTTTAAACTTAGTACGTACATATGTACATATGTATTTTACGGCTAAAATAATTGTCTGTTAAAGATCTGATAGAAAAGAGAAAAGGCCAAAACCGTCTGTAAAATATTATAAAGTAAAAATGAAATATATTTAAACAATGCTTTTTTTACCTCAAATTTTTATCAGAATTCAATTATTTAATAAATTATTTAAACAAATACTTTTCGTGATCTAAACATTATTTTTTTGTCAAAATAGTTAAATGTAACTCTTGCAATAATGACCTTCAACCAGAAGCTTTCTTTCATAAAGGAAAAACCTATAAACAATGTGCTGCGTGTCTTATTTCTAGAGCAGAAAAAAGAATTGCTAAAAAAATTTAGATAACACTACCACGACTACTACTATAGAATCAATTGCACTACAAACTCTTAGTAATTATATAGCTGAATTAATTTCTAATGCGGAAAATAATAATGGAATTTCGGTTGAGATCCATTTGGATCTTAATGATAATATTTTTTCAATTGTGATATTTGATGATCCTAAAACGATAGTAAGAATAATTATTGACAAAATCGAAAAAGGAGATGGTTATGCCTGGACTTCTACAACATCACCTAATGTATTAACTCGATTTGATAATGTTGTTACATATTATTTTGCATGTTCTCAATGTCACGAATTGGAGCAAGAATATAAAGAATCAAACCGAAAAAGAATTACTAGGTTTGACTGTCACGGCAGACTAATTATTCATGTTGATGTTCCTGCAATAGAAGCAACAGTAAAACTTCAATATTTTTCATGAAAAACCAGAAGATAATACAGTACTGATGAAGTTAAACAAGCGATTCAAGCAAACCTTCATTTGGACCCAGTACAAATTTGAGCAATTCTTCGTAATAGATTTGATATTCTAAATATTACTGCAAAACAAATTCATTATTGGTGGTTAGTATTTACACAAAATTTATATAAAATAGACAAAGATCATGTTATTTCAGCACTTAATTTCCTTCGAACTAATAATGCGGGATGCAAGCTTTGTTTTGAATTGATAACAGATAAAGTAATTGCAATTGACTTCATAACTCCTCTGTTTAAAAATATCTCATCTGCATCAGAAGTTCATTGTGATGCGACTTATAAAACTACAAAAGGTCGATTTGAACTATATGGTCTTATTGGTATTATCGACGGTGCAGGATTTCTATTAGCTTATTTAATTTTAAGCACTATAAAAGCTCAAAAAAAAGAATCGCAAGATTACTTATGAACAAATGCTCTTGCTAGTTTTTTTAATTCTATTCGAAGCCAAGGGTTAAGTCCTGTTTATTTTTATACTAATAAAGATTTTGCTAAGATAAATGCAGCAAAAGAGGCATGGCCAAATGCACATATATAGCTATGTCAATGGCATATTGAGCATGCAATGATGGAAAAGTTAAGAAGTCACAAAAGACTACAATATACCAAATATCAATTTGAAGAAGCAACTACTGAGTTCAACTTTATTAATCCCAATTTCAAGCCAGATTTAACACTTACTGAGCCAGAATATTATATCGTATGTCCAGAAAACCTACGAAAAGATATTATAAACCTTGTTAAAAAACATTTTAATATGCATTCAAAAATTCCAATAAATGCTANAGCAAGAATATAAAGAATCAAACCGAAAAAGAATTACTAGGTTTGACTGTCACGGCAGACTAATTATTCATGTTGATGTTCCTGCAATAGAAGCAACAGTAAAACTTCAATATTTTTCATGAAAAACCAGAAGATAATACAGTACTGATGAAGTTAAACAAGCGATTCAAGCAAACCTTCATTTGGACCCAGTACAAATTTGAGCAATTCTTCGTAATAGATTTGATATTCTAAATATTACTGCAAAACAAATTCATTATTGGTGGTTAGTATTTACACAAAATTTATATAAAATAGACAAAGATCATGTTATTTCAGCACTTAATTTCCTTCGAACTAATAATGCGGGATGCAAGCTTTGTTTTGAATTGATAACAGATAAAGTAATTGCAATTGACTTCATAACTCCTCTGTTTAAAAATATCTCATCTGCATCAGAAGTTCATTGTGATGCGACTTATAAAACTACAAAAGGTCGATTTGAACTATATGGTCTTATTGGTATTATCGACGGTGCAGGATTTCTATTAGCTTATTTAATTTTAAGCACTATAAAAGCTCAAAAAAAAGAATCGCAAGATTACTTATGAACAAATGCTCTTGCTAGTTTTTTTAATTCTATTCGAAGCCAAGGGTTAAGTCCTGTTTATTTTTATACTAATAAAGATTTTGCTAAGATAAATGCAGCAAAAGAGGCATGGCCAAATGCACATATATAGCTATGTCAATGGCATATTGAGCATGCAATGATGGAAAAGTTAAGAAGTCACAAAAGACTACAATATACCAAATATCAATTTGAAGAAGCAACTACTGAGTTCAACTTTATTAATCCCAATTTCAAGCCAGATTTAACACTTACTGAGCCAGAATATTATATCGTATGTCCAGAAAACCTACGAAAAGATATTATAAACCTTGTTAAAAAACATTTTAATATGCATTCAAAAATTCCAATAAATGCTAATGGCCAATTATTAACACCTACAGAAATTCAAGAAAATGCAGTATATGAATTATATGAATTTTGTGTAAAAAATGAACTTGTAATATTATGGGCATACTTGTGGTCTTCATGGTATAAAATGTCATGATGGTGTCTTTGGGCACGTTCAACCCATACAACAGTACCAATTAGAAAAACAAATATAATGATCGAATCACATTGGAGAGTACTCAAGCATTGTTATCTTCATCACTTTAATCGACCATGATTAAACTATCTTGTATGGGTTATTTGTTCGCATGCTCTACCTGACCAAATAGTTCATTTTCATCAAATACGTCTTGGTCAAGTCATACCAAAATGGTTTGATGAATTCAAAAAAAGCTGAAATCAACTTGCTGCAAGACCTATTGCTGATGATGCAAATAAACGTTATACAATTGATTTAACTTGTTGTATATGCAGTTGCCCTTCATTTCTTCTCAGTCAATTTTTTATTTGCAAGCACCTAGTTCATTATGCAATCAAGAAGGCAATACTACAAAATTCAGAAATTAGACTTATATATAAAAATTTTAAATGATGAACAGATTATCCATTTCTTATTTGGGATGGTAGTAAGTCAGATAATATGTTACTTACCCCAGATTTTAGTTCACAAGCACAATCTAGCACAGCTTTTAGTGCTAATAGTGATAGTGAAATGGTCGACTCTGAGATTTATCAGCAATATGAATCCAAAGTGGCTGAATTAGAGCATTTAACAAGCCATCTTAGAGAAGAACCATCTAATAATAATATAAGACATATTAAAAACGTAATTGAAAATATGAGTAGAACATGCACTATCATTAATGATATAAAATCATTACAATATAATTCAAAACGTAGTAAGACCTGGAAAGCAAAGCCATGATCCATGTTTTTGTAAAATTATCAATTTTTTTTTAATTCATAAAATTAAGGGTTTTGAATTACTACTTTCCTTATATCCTTTTTTAGATAGATAGTTTGGTTTTGACCTGGCGTTTTAGAAATTTAGTTATATGTTCTATTTGATTTTTTAATTAGTACTTTAGATTATCGAATATGAATAATTATAAAAGATATCAATAAAAAAAATTGGTTAACCTTAAAAAAAAAAATTGATCAATTTATTTTAATAAAAAAAATATGTGATTTAATATCTAATAAAAGTCTTCGATATGAAAAACTAGATAGAGAAAGATTTCTACAAGTTAGAAAACAAAAATTTTATAATACAGTAATAAAGGGTCTTTGATAGAAGAAATTAGGAAGAGTACGATCAAGAGTCTTACAAAGATTTTTAAATGATTTTTAAATAATTATCACTAATTATATCAGTGCTAGGAAAAAAGTATTATGCTCTGGTCCCGATAATACCAAGCCAAATTCGATGAACTTTTTTTTTTATCTTAAATTCTACAAATCTGTAGAGTAGAAATAAAAAGTTTTTCAAATTTGGCTTGGTGGTTATCGAGATACCTTCACTCAAAGTCTTAAAACCTCAAAACATTTAGCAAAGTATAAGTTGCACCAAAAATTTTTCAAACTTGAACAAAGGTATCTCGATAACCACCAAGCCAGATTAGATAAACTTTTTTTATTTGAATTCTACAGATTCATAGGATTTGAAAAAAAAGAAATTAATCGAATTTGACTTGGTGGTTATCGAGATACCTTCGCTCAAAGTCTTAAAACCTCAAAACGTTTATCAAAGTATAAGTTGCACCAAAATTTTTTCAAACATGAACGAAGGTATATCAATAACCACCAAGCCAGATTTAATGAACTTTTTTTTATTTGAATTCTGCAGATTCAAAGGATTCAAATAAATAAAATTAATTGAATTTGGCTTGGTGGTTATTGCGATACCTTCGCTCAAAGTCTTAAAACCTCAAAACATTTATTAAAGTATAAGCTGTACCGAAATTCTTTCAAACTTGAACGAAGGTATCTCGATAACCACCAAGCCAGATTCAATGAACTTTTTTTATTTGAATTCTACATATTCACAGAATTCAAATAAAAAAAAGCTCATCAAATTTGGCTTGGTGGTTATCGAGATACCTTCACTCAAAGTCTTAAAAAATCTCAAAACGTCAATCTAAATAGAAGCTCGCCGAAATTCTTTCAAACTTTGAGAGAAGGTATCTCGATAACCACCAAGCCAAATTTAGCAAACTCATTTTTTTTAAATTATATGAATCTGTAGAATTTAAATAAAAAAACTTTACTGAATTTGACTTGGTGGTTATCAAGATACCTTTTCTCAAAGTTTGAAAGAATTTCGGTACAGCTTCTATTTAGATTGACATTTTGAGATTTTTTAAGACTTTGAGCAAAGTATCTCGATAACCACCAAGCCAAATTTGATAAGCTTTTTTTATTCGAATTTTGTGAATCTGTATAATTCAAATAAAAAAAAGTTCATTGAATCTGGCTTGGTGGTTATCGAGATACTTTCGCTCAAAGTTTAAAAAATGGTATACAAAAAAGTGACAAAATCGTGAATTATCACTGATCTACATCATGTGCTGTGGAAAAAATGGACTAAACCCTGGACCAGTCGCAAGAGCCCTGCTGGATCAATTATTTTAATAAAAAATTATTTATTTTGGTACATGTCCACAAGATGAAATATCATATGATCTGTACATGTTCGTAGACATTCCAAATTTACCAGTATTGCCATAAAAATTTTGCTCTATATGATTATTGTCTAATAAATATAGTGTCACAAGCCGTAAGGTTTTATTAGCTAGCTTAGCCAATGATAAAAATATTGGCTAAACGGTTATCAATGGATAAGGCCAAGCCAAATTTGTAAATTTTTTGTATTTGGGAATTATCAGATATTTACTTGATTTTTTTTTTTTGAAACCTTATGTTAATGGTTCACACTAAATTATTTACAAGCATAGTACAGCACTGATTTTTAAAATTATGTCAATCAATTTATTACTATAGCGATAGGTATATAATTTTATAATAAAAACTGTGTATTTTTAAAATGTTATAACTCTTTTTTTAATAAAGCAAATTTGATTCTGTAACTTCAAACCAAAAGTTTTAAAACTATGTTGAGATATTTTCAATTCATTTTATTAATTTGGCAAACTTATAATTTCCATAGTTATTTAGCAGTTAAATAATAGTGATCTGCTAAAATTTATATATTAATATTAAATATAGCAACATGGTTTTAAAGCCAAGCTATTTTTGTATCATTAGCAAGTTACAGAATTGAATTTGCTTTATTAGAAAGAGAATCATAATATTTTAACAGTACTATTTAGACGATTAGGTTATAGAAACCTGCTAAATATGGTGACATAGTTTTAAAACCACTATTACACTTGAAAATACCCTCATGATAACATATGAATTTGATCGTCATCGACTTCATTTCATGCTGATTATATGAAATCACCGATCAATCATACACGATCATGAGCATAATCTGGATGATCACGGGATAGACATTCGGAATCCTAAATTCATGCCCGCTCATTTTACTTTTCTCTTTTTACTCATAATATTTTCATAATAATTCTTTTTGTTCTTTTTAATTCATAATTGATTAGAGAAGATAGTCTGTAAAATAGAATAAATTAATCATTAGTAGTGTAGATTATAACCCACAATTCAAGTATATAAACCCACTCTTTTTACCTCTGTAACAAAGTGGATTTGGTTTACCCTTTTATTCATTTAGTTAGAATTGAATTCTCTCTTGTAATCCTTAATTCCCACTGAATAATAAAGTCTTTGTACATGTCCTCATACATGCTATAAAATACACTTTATTTTCTTAAGTAGAATCTTATATTTTGGTTAAGAGAAACTGTGTCTCTTATTGTTAATTATTGTTTGTAGTAAAGTAACTAACCTCTTATATCTTCATATATAAGTGTGTTGCTGCCTCTTTCATAAAAGCCTTATTTAATCCTTTCTGTTAAGTCATATACTGACATTATTATTAGCCTGTCATATCACTATAGTTGTAGTCTTCATACTATAAACTATCTGTCTCTTTGAGAGGTGAATTCCAAGTATGACACCGCACTATTTTTATATTATTTACAAGTTACAGAATTGAATTTTCTTTACTAGAAAGGAAATACATAGTTTATTATAACAAAATTTTTAATAATTATGTTCTATGCAATCATGTGATGTATACATTCTTGGCAAAAATTGGTGAATAACGGTAATTTTGGCAAATGATCACATGTTGCTCAGTGGCATGTTCAGACAATCATTTGTCAAATTACCGTCACGAATCTGCCCAATAATGGTTTTATCCGGCAATTTATGGTAGGGAGTCTCTCTCCAGGTTTAATTCGAATAAACAAATTTATGTCATAACTAGAGCTTCAAATCCATATTCGCTAGTCGAATAATATTTGTATTTGGTGAATATTCAAATAAAATTTTTTAAACAATTATTCAATGAATAACATGAATATTTGAACAATTGTCTTATTCGAATTATTTAAATAATATAATTATTCGAATAATTTATTCTTATTCGAATAATTTATTATATTCGAATAATAATTTCTATTCGAATAATTAATGATATTTGAATAATATTCAATATAATCATCAAAATGTAATTTTTTCTATACTAGTTTGTAACCTGTGCTTTACACATAATACTTAATATAATAATATCTTATGTTATTACTTCATGTATAACTACAATTCAATTTACCAAACTTATAACAATANGTAACCTGTGCTTTACACATAATACTTAATATAATAATATCTTATGTTATTACTTCATGTATAACTACAATTCAATTTACCAAACTTATAACAATTCTAGGCCAACTTCTATGAATAGGGAAACTTTACAGTTAAATAGCAATTTAACAAATCGCTTTTGAATTATTGAATTATTGTAAACTTCTTTTGGATCTGGCCCTTGCTCTTGCAGTCTCAAAGCCAATCTATTCAACTATCAGTGTTCTAGGTCTTTCATTGGTCATTGTGCTATTCCAAGCCGCTGTTACTATAAAAATATTTCTGCACCCCGATATTACCTCATTTCCTATTCTACACTGCCTTATAATCATCATTTTCCCTTACATAATAATTAATTGATGATACTTCCGATCGCCCTATTGTCCCACCTTATTACTAATTTTATCCTTCGTCCTTTTCTTATTTTGTTTCTCCATACTTACCGTTATTACCATATATAGATCTTTCTTATTACTATATATAGTTGCTCCGATTTCCATATGTCCTTTTATAGATACATTTAATTACTATACCCGAACTTCATATTAATTAATCGGAATTAACGTTAGTTATTATCTATTATGTATATTAAAGCACAAAAGCCCGTCAGTCACGCTATCGACCAATCAGAAAATTCAACTAGTATTTCTGGTTTGCCGAAATGTTGTGATTATCTTATTGGAGTTAGTGCTCATACCCGGATAACTCTTTATCCGAAAGGTTGTAACCTTTAACAAAATCTAATAACCGGATCTTATTCAAATAAAAGGATAACGGTCATATCCGGATATAAGATATTTATATTATAATGCACCAATCAAATAAAGTAACTCTATATTGTTAAAATAAAAAAATGATTTATGCATGAAGTTCGTACTTTGTACATTCTATTCTAACTTACGTATTCGACAGGTATCATTAGTGGCAAGACAAAGAGATCTAGGCGTATTTCGGAAATAAATAAGTGTGTATCAAAAGTTTGAAATCGGAAAATAAAATGGGGTGTTTAGAGACTCCCATTTGACGAATAAGTAAAAATTTTTTTATTAAGCAGATCAAAAAACTATTTAATGATAATAAAACGATATCAGAAGCAGTACCGATTAACAATAAAATAATTTATAATAAGATCATATGAATAAGTGTATTTGAAGTTTAATTAAAAAATAAATAAGATTTGTACGTCTCTTATTTGATAACAAATACGTCTTCTTGTTTTATCAAAATAAGATTTACGAATTTTAATTCTGAAACCCCTTATTACTATAATGTTCTGCATCATTTATTACATGTGTTATATAATGTTCCGCATCTATAGTTGTTAGACGAAACCTTTTTTGCTTGATGACGAAAGACGAAACCTAAGCCCCAAAATGACGAAACCTCAAATTCTGCTGCCGAAAGACGAAACCCAAATTCAAGATGACGAAACTCCTGCTAAAAAAAAAAGCGGATGGCTAGAATTTTACGATAATAGTGAATCCCTACTTCTTTCACGAAAAAATCACTACGAAAAATTTGAGAAAATTTGTTTTTGATGAAGCTATCAATAAAAATATTAAAATAATCATAATTTCAAATATTTAACTCATCGATAAATCATTAATGAGGCATTTTATTTATATTAATACTTAAAGTGTTTATTGACTTGTACGTATATTTATGTTTTAAAAAGCCGTTTACAATAATTATAAATATATAGTTAAA
>QKWP01002366.1:44421-71278 GCA_003550325.1 Gigaspora rosea
AATAATCTTTTTATCACGCAGCGTTCAACTTGCGCTTTACTTATTGTATTCCATACTGTGTAAAGTATGTAATAGAAAAATAAAATAAGTGCTTACTGTACAAGTATGTATTAACATATATAATATAATAATAATTATTATATACTTACAAAAAACCGAAAGCCAGTATAGGTTTAAAGTGTAATCGATTTATATCAACCTATTAAAAAATATAATAAACAAACGAAATATTAAAATCATGTTCTTATTTAAAATACATTAAATTTATTATGTAGACAAGTTTTACACCGGGTAATGCTAGTTATATATATAATTATAAGATTCTTAAAATACGTATACTAGACAGAATACTTGAATAAATATTTATTCGAATAATTATAATTATTCGAATAAATTTATTTATTCGAATATTATTATTTACTCAAATAATAATATTATTCGAATAAATATTAATATTCGAATAATTATAGTTATTCGAATTATTCAGTAAATTTAGTCATTCGGCGAATAATCGAATAGCTATATGCCGATCCTAATTATTTGAATAAAGAATCCGTAAGCTCTAGGTATACACTACGTGATTTCATCACTCCGTTCCTGGTATATGTGTATTAAATGCCTATATGAATCCGATTCCCGGGATGTATGATGCCGATTGGAACTTCATTTGACCTGTTAAATATATTTAATATTTTATTTATTATTTCAAAAATCAATTAAAACTAAACTAAATCAAATACAATAGTTTTTTTATATTAAATTTATAAAAATATTAAAAATATTGAAATTATTGTTGAAAATAAAAAAAAATTAAAAATGAAAATCATGAATTTCACAATCTATATATATACGATTTTAGATAGTGGAATGAAGCAGAAAGAAAAATCGATTTTACAATATTATGACTTAATTGATGGAAACGATTTAAAGACAAGATTTCAATATTGTTTAAAATATCTATCGTTTAACGACCTTATGTTAAGAAAAAGATTTAATAATCCACTTTCGAAACAAATAAATCCACTCCAGGAAAAGGTTTAGTTATGGCAAAAGTTCTTTTTTCAAAAGTAAAACCTTCAACTAATCTAAACTCAAAATTTCTAATAATTATAGATAAAACAGTTTTAAGTTCTAATTGAGCCATTTTCATTCCTAAACAAATTCTTGGACCGTCGCTAAAAGGCAAGTAATTACAATTTGTTACTTTTGATTTTATTTCTGGATCAAGCCACCGAGATGGATTAAAATGTTCAGCATCATCACCCCAAATTGAGGGATCATGATGGATTGCATAAATAGGAATCATCAATGGAGTTCCCTAAAAGAAGAATTTTAAAGTTACAGTATATATCAATATCAATATAGCAAGTAAATTGGACTATGAAAGTTATTTAAGAAAATACCTTTGGAATAACGTAACCATTCATAATTTCATCTTTTGCATTATGACGTATGATTGAAGGTACTTTAAAACAAAAAAAAAATAGAGATATAATAAAGATAAATAAATAAGAATAAAATAGAATAAATTAAAAGAGATAAAAGAAATATTTAATAATACCAGGTGGTACAATCCTTAAAATTTCTTTAATGACACATTCTAAATATTTCAACTGAGCAATTTCATTAAAAGCAGGAAAATGATTACGATCAGTGAATACATCAAGTATTTCTTCACGAAGACGATCCTGCGTATCAGGATTTTTTGCAAGATAGTATAGTGTCCAACTTAAGGCAGCACTAGTTGTTCCATGCCCAGCTAAGAGTAATAACTTAACCTAAAAATTTTAATAAATTTATATAATTTTAAGTAAAAAATTAATAAAAACTATTTTTTAATAAATTAAAAAAATATATATATATATTACCTGACTAAGTAATTCATAATGCGTTAATTGCTCATCAACAGGCAAGTTTTCATTTGCCTGTATCAACAAAGACAAGAAATCTTTTCCTCGAGCGGTACCATTTTTTTTCTCAGCAACTAATTTCTCGGAAATATCGTTAATAGTTTTAAGAGCGTTCCGACGTTGGTCGTTATAAGAAGATGGCATGTTTCTGATGAATGGAAAATAGCCGATAAGAGAAATTAAAAAATTTGAAGGAGGTTTACCACCGCCACCAAGTAACAAATAATATGCTCGAGCCAATTCTGAACCGGAAGTAGTAGAATTAAATTCGTAATTAAATCCTATTTAAATAATTTTATTTGATTAAAATTACAATTAGAAAAGTCATTGATAAAACTGCAATGTTCTCTAGAAGAATAAAGACTAATACATACCAACGAGACCAATAACATCTAAAGTTATCTTTGCAATTAAATCAGTAATCGTAATTCTTTCCTCTTTCTTATTACCAATTTGTTTCATCCAGTTGTCTCTCAAATTATGACCGGCTTGAACCATTATTGGAAGCATTTCCTTAAAATTAAGAAAGCGAATAATTCAAATATAATTCAAACATAATTCAAGAAGTAATATCTTTAACAAATACTAATATTAATATTAGTTGTTATAAAAGAATACCTTGACAGCTACAGAGGAGAATGAAGGATTCATCATTTTTCTTTGTCGTTTATGAGCATCACCTTGAACAAATTGAACACCTTCTCCAGTAGTTTCTTTTGTAAAAGTTTTGTGTATGAAATATTTTGGAAATTCATATGCACGATTTACCAATATTAGTTGAACGAGTTTTTGATCGGAAACTGATAAATATGGCTTGTTGAATAAAGTATGATACCGAAATATTCCACCATATTGTTTTATTAAGGGAGCAAAAGCTTCACCTTGCTTATTGTCTAAAAAAGAAGCAAAATGCCCTAAAATGAAATTACTAACAGGTGGACCAGGAAGTTTACTTAAAGGTGACAAATATAAAGGATAAATACAACATTTGTACAAAATGTAGCCAATAAGCGCAAAAATTGCAATCAAGTAGTAATTCATTTTAAAATACGAGAAAAGATGTGAATATAATATAATTTAATAATTTGGATTTATGTAAGAATCATTCCATTTTCTCCCATATTTTATAGATTTTTTTTTTTATGCACCTTATAAAGTTTAGGGTAATATTATTCCGACGGATCTATACTTACCCGTTAATGAATTGAGCCAGAATTGTCCATACAAAAGCATAATTTGTTAAACAGTATAATCTCTATTACCTTTTTTAATGTTGAATATAGTTAGAACATCTGAGTGATGGTGTATTAAATCACATTTTTTGGGGGTTTAATCTGTGGTTTCCGATTGGAGCACTCATTTATCAAAATTGTGAGATTTACAGCTATTTTCAAAAAGGTGTGATCAGGTTGATTTGATCGTATGTGTATGAATGAGGAAATCGGGGAATCGGGGGAAATCAGAACATTAATCAGAATTTAAACTTTTCATTTATAATGATAAATCAAAACAATGTTGTTTTTATTGCCATAACAATGTCTGATCGTCAATTTACAAAACTTGAATACAAGCGAGGAACTTGCTTTATCTGTCGAACATGTTTAAATTGTGGAATCAACTTGCAGCAGCAAAAATGTAATTGCATACTAACTCAACCACAACATAGGCACAATCGAACTGAGAATGTCAAATATGCATTTACTAGAATTTTTAATCCTAATTGGACTGGTGATCAATTTTCTTTTATTAAAGAAAAAATAGAAAAGTTCAATTATTCGATAACTTTAAAAAAAGTTTTCAAATTCTCACTTTGCTCACGATGCAATGGTGCTATAACTCGATTAATCGCAAAAAGCAAAAGTTCTAAACTTGCAACTGATGTATTAATGAATGAACCCGAACCTTCTAATTTACAAATATCTCAAGATATTGAATATGTTTGTGATCTTACTATTACAGAAGATGAGACAAACTTATTAGAAACTTTTGAATCTAATGAAAGTAATGAAACAGATAATTATTCTACTGATGAAAATGTTGAACATAATTTTCATTATGAAGTTTTTATAAAATTGGATGGAAATTTCAACCTGCTAAATGGTATATGGTTACAGTATCAGAAGTTGATGAGCTTCTTGTAGAAATCCATACTAATGTAATTACATTAACAAAAGATGAATCAATTGAAGCATGTGATTATCATATAACATTTAAAGGAGAAAAGGCAAAAGGTGCTGGAACTCAATTAGCCGATGCTCAGGATTTTCAATAATTCTGTTTAGATTATCAGAAACTTTCTAAATATGGGAATTTTTATAACTATTAATTCTCAAAATTCAAATAAAACTAAGCGTAAAAAAAAGTAAGTAAATATTTGAAGTTTTGTTTAATTTTAATAAGAATTAATTGATTTATTTTATTTAGGATATCAATTCTGAAACTGAGATCGATTTGGAAGATAATGCTACTGAATCTATAGAAGCATATAAAAATAACAATTGAATTCCAAATGTTTCTAATCTTACATCAGAAGAATCTCAAGCAAAAAATGTATTAGAAATTTGTACTGCCAATTATTGTAATCTACATAATCATGCATGTTTAAATAAAGATAATGGAAAAGAAAGCCATATTGAAATTATTTTTATGATGCTTTTAACTTGGGCTTCAGAGATGGTAAATATATCTTTACTATTTTATTAAATTAATTTATTATTTAATTTTTATATTTATTATAATATTTATTATAGAATAAAAGATTGGCTACTTCTACACAACCACCAACATATCCATTATTTAGATATCAACATCCATCCAAAGCAAAATCAACTAACTTACAATTCGAATCAAACTTATTTTCAACACCAAATCCATATTTATCATTTCCAATTTATAATCCATTACAAGCATTTTCAGCTTTTTCTCAATCTTATTCTGGTTCAAATATTTCTGAACAAATATTACAAACTTCAAACTCAATTATACCAACAATTAAAGATTTTTTAAAGCAAGTTGATTAAAGTAAAGATACTGGCGAATATTATCAAAATCTTTTAGAAGAATTAAAACAGCAAAGAGGTTTAGTACAATTACTTTCTTCATTATCTGATGAAGATTTTAAAGAATGTGGAATAACAACAGTTGGTGATCATTTAACACTTTGTAATTACAGTATGCTAAAAGATTTATTTAAATATAGTATAATTTAAACTTTTATTTGTAACATGCTTTATTAAAATATGAATCAGAAAGTAAAGGTGTAATTTGTGAACAAGCAATTAATAAAGGACAAATTGGATCTAAACAGCTTTCTACAAAATAATCATATCTTTTTAAATAATATTTTATATATGAAAAAGCCATTTCGATAGTGTAATGGATTAAAAATAGTGACTTTGAATTTTTTTATTTTTTATATATATTATTATTTTATTTTTATTTTTATTTGAAAGTGTTTATTATTTTATATGTTGTCACATGCTAGAATTTGATAGTAGTTCCAAATAAGTAAGATATTAATTCTTATAATAGAAACAATTAGTTATACAAATAAGGGAATTGCATGTGGCGAGGAAAAGCGCAGTGCATTTAATTTCGTGTCGACGCTAATTTTTTCACAGCAACACTGAATCTATAGTGCTGATGCTAATTTATTAGTGTAAATGCTATATTATTAACATGAACACTAAATTTCTAGCATAGATACTATAGAAAATTAAAATGTATATAAAGACCTACGAAATTAATAAAGCTGCATAATAAGTTATCGATCCAATTAAATAAGTTCTCGATTCAATTTAATAAGTTCTCTGTTCTATTTAATTTTATATTCAAGTCAAAAATGCAATAATAATAAAAGTAAAACCCTTAGGACCTGTGGGTCGATAGCGTAGGTGGTTACGCTCCCAGGTCTCCAAACGCAAGGTCGCTGGTTCAAGCCCTACTGGAGGAAAAATAACTATATGAGGTCATGAGACGGACGAGCTTGAACCAGGATGCTAGGACCACAGGCGAAAAATCTTAACCACAAATGGTGCGATATGTGTAGCACTACATAAATTTCTCGGCATACGTGGCTAAAGATAAAATGAATATCTCTAGTGGAAATCCGGTTGCTAATTGGATACTTTCAGTGAAATTCCAGTCGAACAAGAATACCTCTGGTGAAATTCTGGTCGAAATGAATACGACCAGTGAAATTCCGGTTGAAACACTTGGACAGTTCCTGTTAAATTCCCAGGTTGTAAATGGGTCAGCTGGTTGTTACCATGGGTAAATAGAATAGGATCCTTACCTTAGATAGTAAAAACATGTAACATGCATGAAATACCCAATGTACAAATAAAGTGCTGATCAACTAGCTCGCTGTCATCAAACTGCCCCATACCTTCTTTTTGATTCACAGAACATTTACAATCACAATTTTACTCTTTCTGTTGATAATTTTTCTATTGAACTTCCTATCCGTCGCTGTGTTAGAACTATTTGCCATGCACATATACTTGCTCTCTGGTCCTCTCAAAATCGTTTTCAACAATGGCTACCAATATCACAGTATATTAACTGGAATGCTACCTGGTTATATATTAATAATAACCAAAAAATTTCAAACTATTCACATAGTTTTTACTCTTCAACACTCAAATCTTTTAGAATTAAAATACTTTTAGATGATCTCCCTGCTCCACATATTCTTCATCGAAGAAATTCATCTTACCCTAATACCTGTCACCTCTGCCAACAAGCAAGTGAACCCTTACACTGGATTATTTGTCCTACCTCTGAACCTTTATTCCAACTTATAAAAGACTCCTTAGCTCATATACTAAGTCCTAACAAACTTGAAATCACTAATTTAGCTGCTGAGAACCTATATACTCAAATTATGAACTTGAATAGCTTTCAAATTCATCAACTTCCCAACCAACCTTCTTTGCTTTCTACTTTATCTGGTTTGATACCTTTGGATATTATCTCTACTCTATATGAACTTACTACATCTTCTAAATCTGCCTGCTCTCTCACTATTTCACTCTTACTTCATATCAATCAGCAAATTTATACAAATATTTGGATCCCATACTGCATTTCTAGATCTCAAAATCAAGCATTATACTCCCAAGCTTCATCTTCTCTTTCTAGTACATTTTCTATATCCAACTCTTCAAAAAATATACAAGATAGTCATAATAACATCTTTGATATTTTACTACAAAAAATTGAAACTTGGTTATATAAATGGATCAAATTCTCTACACCTTCATCAGATATTCTTACATATACACAAATCTAGGTGAGCCTTGGCCACTCTGGTAGGTTTAGGCCGCAGATAAGTATTTAGGTTTGCTTAGATATATGTCTGAGTTTTTATTCTTAGCATTAGATTTAAAAAAATGAAATTTCTTTCAGTATTGTAAAAAGTTTCTATTAAATTTAATAAAGATAAAAGCAAGGTCTCACCTTTAACATTAAAAAAAAAAAAAAAAAAAACAAATAAAGTGCTGGCTAAAGGTCATGGGGTGTTGAGGGGCCCTCATGACACTAGTTCGGTAACCAAAAATAATATAATTAATAAATGAGTGCCAACTGCGCTCTAGCGATCCAGCTAGGAAATTAAAAAAAAAAAGTAAAACCCTTATCTTTTGAATTCAACTTTAACCTAATTACCCTTGTGAGACTCAATTCGACTGACTGAATTGACTTGTAACTTTGCATTGGCTTGTTATAACTCAAATTCTGTTTTGTTAATTCTTTTAAATTGTTCATGTGACTCCAGTTATCTTTGAACTTCATGTAACTTTTTTGTGTCGATTTCACCTAATCATCAACCTAAATCACAGATACTTTTAATTATATATTTACTAGCATATTAGCCTGTGCCTCTGGCACAGGGCTAAGAAATTATATTAGTAGTCAATTTAATGCAAAGTGATAGGAGATTACATGATCGAAAAGAAGAATAGCTACACGACTTTTCATCTAAAAGCACTATTACAGGTAAGAGCAACACATCTGATAACCAGAAAATAGTGAAGAAGAAGGGAATGGTATGACAAATAAGATTAGTATATGCTAATAGTATATGTATGAAATTAAGAATTGGAATATAGAAGAATTGGGATAATGTAGTCAGGTCTGTAGGTTCTTTGAACTGAAATTCACATGATCTGCACAACCCGCTCCAAGATGAAATACGTAATTCTATCATTTTTCACATACATTTCTTTATGCATATTACTTCACTTATAGACAACTTGTTTCAGCAGGCAGGAATAATCCCACAGGCTTCAATCCTATAGTGACTCCTAGTCAATTATGATCGTTTTGTCATGGGATGTAATTGCTGTTCTGGCTGACACAGGTCAGTCACTCATTTCTCAATCATGATTCTGCCAAATTTCTACAAAACCACCTCTGGATGCTGGCATAGTCCAAATAAATACTATGCATTATGTAATGTAAATTCTTTTTGATTATGATAAATGATTATAAAACCAATCATCAAAGCGAACAGAATTAAACATAATATTCACCCTGATGATTTATTGAATGATTAGATGACACAATCATTAAAGTAAGCTGAATTGAACATCATACTTATACATGGTGATGAAATTATTTTGGGTTTCAGGACCTGAAATTAAAAAATTTTTCCCAAATTGTTTTTGACCTATTTTACTTAAAACCCAAAATTTTTTGATTCTTTTTTTGAATAGATGAAATTATAAGGAACATAAATATATAAATTTTATTTGCTCTTTCTTATAAAAAATTTTAATTTATTTTACAAAACCCAAAATAGGCATTTTTTTTCAAAAATCAATTTTGGTAGTATCTATGATCGTACTCACCCTGGTGATTTTTTGAATAATTATTTAATTATAGTAAATGATACATTGTCCTGAATAGTGAATTGACTCGATTATATTATGCTTGATCATTGATCGATTAAGATCAATAATCGAGCACCAATTGATAGGCTCGAGCAACAATAGGTCAATCAATGATTGATGATGCTGATCGATCAAATAAGTATTATATTGATCGATTAAAAATTTTTTAATATGATTTCACTCAGGATATTATTTAATTTCTGATCTAAATGTCTAACGCTAATATTTCATATGGCCGAAAATTTTTGATGAAAATGTTGTGATTATTAATATCGGGCGCATCATGTTACAAGAAGAGATGTAATTTTATAAGGTTGCATGACCTTATTATTTTTAATATAATATTTTTTAACTGGTAAATATAATATAATCAATCAATGATTGACTTAATTGTTGATCGATTAAATTCACTCAAGCTCAAAATTACATGCTTGATCAATCATACTCGATCAAGCATGTATCCTTGATTTTTGATCAATTAAAAAATTTTTTTCGGGTCAATCATCGATCAATAATTTTTTTGCCAAGTCAATTCACTAGTTCTGAAACATAATAGTTAAAGTAAAAAAAATTATGATAGTCTTCATAATTATCCTGGTAATTTATTAAACAACTATATGATTACAGTTAATCATACATTCTCCTGAAATACAATCTTTAAAGTGAAACAGAATAAAATTAGTACTTATACTATAATTTATTGAATGAATAAATGATTATGGTTAATTATAGATACATTTTCTTGAAAACCATCTTTAAAGTGAAAATAATTAAACTCATACTCACCCTGGTGATTTATTGAACGATTAGATAATTCATAGATTGACTACAAAAAAATATGATAATGTAATTATTTAAATGATTAAATGTCGCAATAATTGGGGTGAGTCAATAGAAATCAAACAATTGTTTTTTAGTAACTTTTTTTAAAAGTTTAAATTAAGATAACTTAACAGTCAAAGGACATGTCCAACTGTGTTCAATTACTTATAGATCAAATGAGTTGACTCACCCAATTTTATATGTAAATTTATGCAAAAAAAACATTTAAATTGAATTTAGTTAAAAGTATAAATATAAGTCTCTTTAAATTTTAAATTATATTCTTTAGCATTTAATACTCTTTTGTTCAAAGTTTTAGATCTTAATTTTAAGCAGGGGGCTAAAAATCTTCTACTAAAGTTGACCAATTCTTTACTATGTTCTTTAAGTCAAATGAGTGATTCACCCTATATAATAATATGATTGGTCAAAATAATCTTTTGAAAATATGAAAGATGCTATAAAGTAAAGGCTTTTGTGCTCTAATTAAAAGTTAAAGAGGAGGTTCTTCTAATTCTAATAGTAGTTAAACTACCAAAATTGGCTTGGTGAACCCCAAAATACTTTGAATCAAAAAAGAGAATATAGGAGTTTTGCTAGGAAAATGACCTCTGAGACTAACTGATACTAAAAATAGATTTTGGTAACACAAAATTTTTGCTAAAAAAATGACCATCCAAGACAATGTTACACAAAATTTAAGCTGCACCAATATATTTTATGAAGATCACTTCTGATTTATTTTTAGATTTTATATTCAAAAAAATCTAGAGTCAAATAATTTGCTTTTATGGTATAAAATTTATACTATATAAAGTTTTTGTATAGAAGATTAATATACAATTAAAATCTCATATTGATTTGAGGGACCACAGAACTCTATTTCCTAGCAAACCTCCCATATAAGGATCTGCAAATTTATGTTACACAAAGTATAATAATTTGTATAACAGTAAATTTGCAGATCTATATATTCTCTTCTTTGATCTCAAGTATTTTGGGTTCTTCCTAGCCAATTTTGATGGTTTAACTACCATTAGAATTAGAAAAACCTCCTCTTTAACTTTTAATTAGGGCTAGAGATGGGCACTATGCGCATGACTGCATGCATGCATGCAATTAATTCTGGCCAGCATTAAGAAATTAAATCATAACTTTGGTCAAAACATGCATGCATGCATGCAAAAATGCATGCGCATGTGCATGCTAAAATGAAAATTTTGTATTTTGCCCATCTCTAATTAGGGCACGAAAAGCCTTTATTTAATAGCAACTTTCATATTTTTAAAAGATTATTTGACCATTCATATTATCATATAGGGTGAGTCACTCATTTGACTTAAAGAACATAGTAAAGAATTGGTCAATTTTAGTAAAAGATTTTCAGCCTCCTGCTTAAATTAAGAACTAAAACTTTAAACAAAAGAGTATTAAATTCCAAAGAATATATATTAAAAATTTAAAGAGACTTTTATATATATACTTGTAAATAAATTCAATTTAAATGTATTTTTTTGCATAAATTTACATATAAAATTGGAGGAGTCAATTCATTTGATCTATAAATAACTTATTTTAAGCAATTACATATGGATGTCCCTTGACTGTTAACAAAACTTGATAAATTAATTCTATAGGTTTATGAAATTTATTTAAAAAATTTTTATCAAATTTAATTAAACTTTTGTTAAGTTATTTCTATTTAAAGGTTTGAAAATTTTTATTATAAAAATTTGCTTAATTTTCTATTGACTCACAATTTTAAATAAGAATCAACTAAAAATTCATGTTTTGGGATGAGTTGGTTTGCTTTAATATTATTATAATACATCATAAAAACTTCTTTTACTGATCTTTTTTTTTTGTCAATTGATAGAAATCAACATATTGAAACAATAGTTAAGCGGAATATGCAAGAAACAAACTGGTCAGGCCCAGAAACACAGTCATTAGTTCTAATCGAGAGCTCAGTCTTGCGTGAATTAGCACATGAAGTCAGATAAATACAAAATTAAATTAGTTGCCTATTTGGGCACTGTTCAACACTAATAACGATTGTTAGGATTTGATATAATAAGAAACACACTATAGACAAATCTACCAAACTCTCCCAACTATATAGACTGTGCTATTTTGTAGAATTTTAAACTTTAACTCAAAGTCAGCCTGCTTAATGCAGTGTAAGAGACCACCTGGCATCACGAATTCAGCTGAGAGCAATACTGGAGCAATTATAGTTGCTATTCCTGGGAGAATATCCATCTTAACTTAGCATCAATTCTTGTAGTATAGATTTAGATACAGCTGAATTGCAAATTACATAGTAGGATACGTGATGAATTTTGTGGCAAATTTCGATAATTATTTTTTGATAATAAAAATGTAGTTTTTGTTAATAAATTTTCAGCCAGTATAAAATTATACCAAAATGATATACTGGCCGAAAATTATATTATCAAAAACTACATTTTTATTATCAACAATTTAACAATTTACTGTAATTTTGATAATTATATTCATCTCATTAGGGTGAAACCTAAGTTGCAATGTAGTAATTCACTTACATATTTTTTGAATTCTAGTAATAAAAAAAAAAGATCATAATATACTTATTTAGTTAGTGCAATTCTGAAAAACAATAATAAAAACATTTTTATAGTGATCTTCATTTACTTTAATCAAGAAAAAACCCGTTTAAGCGATGCTTAGTTAAACAATTCTCATACAATAGATAAATATAGTACTATGAAATGCATATCGTAATATTTAAGTGCAGAATTTCACGTTTCATTGCATATATATATCATGATATATGATTACGAACATTTGATCGAATTTGTAAATCAAAATACCACTCAGTTACTCATAGGCTAATTCACATCATCATTATTGTAATATAGATTCTCTTATTTATACTTTTATTTTATTATTCCTTGTTATTGCACTTGCGACTATACTTTGTTGTCATATGTGCAAACTTTTTTCTACAAAAATATTTAATTGGCAGTTCGCAGTTAAAGAGAACAAATTTCATAGTAAAAATTGGTGGGTATGTGACTATTACCTTATATAGTAACTGGAATGCCTGTGCTTTAATTTATAAGAAAAAACTCTATAGTAAACGATTGAAAAATACTTGTATCTCATGGTCTATCAAACCAATTTAGATGATTCTACTACTATTAGAATCACAAGAATTAGCTCTACAACTTTCAATTAAGCAACAAGAAGGGTTACTTAATAAAAAAATTACTTTTATATGTAAGCAAGTCCCATTCCTACACTATAGAAAAACATATAAATTTTTGATTTTGTTTATTATAATATTTATCAATTTTTGTTCCCTTTAACTGCGATCTACCAATTAACATTTATCATATGTACATATGCATGACGTTTTCAATCACCGCACATGCGAATTCAACATGCATGATGTAAAAATGAATAGCAAAACCTGTTAGGTAGAAGCCTGTTCATGAAACTTTACCATCATCACCGTAGGTTATTTGCCACGGCATCTAATACAAGGGTTATTTAGCACCTGAAAATTTTTTATCCCCATCCTTTCCTTGTATTATAGATTGCCCACATTGACATCAATCATTATCAGTACCATCTAGTGATGTACTACGTATAGTAATCTACGTACTGTACTGTACGTACTGTACGTACTGTACACTAAAATTTTTGCTGATCATTTATTAAGAGAGGTGAAGATGTGCCAATTGACCAATTAAATTTGTTAATTGATCAACACAAAGAAGCTTTCTTGTTAGATTAAACATGTACATATAGACTAACATTAAAAAAAAAATCAGATACTAATTTAACTTTATTATATAATCTTAGTTTTGTATATAAGCACAATATGTACTGAATACTAAAAAATTTGGGTATCATTTTAATGATTACATATCACTAGCTGCATATTTTAAAAAGATGCAGATCTGATCACTAGATTACAAGAATTTTGCCTGTAAAAATTGTATGTATGAAGTCTTTTTCTTGGATAAATGCATTATATAATTATTTATTTATTATTTTTTTTTTGCTCCTTTCTTTTGTAAGAGAAATGTGACTAAATTTAACTTGAAGTCAATTTATTATAATAGATTTACTACAGTTTCTACAGTTTGTTCATTTTATATGTTTGTTTTATTTGACCCCTCTTTTGAGAGTTCTGGAAAGTGATGTTAACCGAATAATTAACTTTGAACAACTTAAATTTTTATTTATTAAAATAGAATTAAATATTATATTAGTTGTAATATTAAAAAAAAAATTAAAATATAACTACTAAAGCAACTTTACTATATAAGTACTGTACGTACTGTATGCTAAAAAAATTTGGACATCATATAAATGGCACATCACTAGTACTACTCCATCATCCCGTATCATCTTTATAACCCGGTATCATTTCATTCTATTAACTCTATAAACTCTTCTTTTATTATTGCCTATTTACTTCTACCCGTAATCGGTTGGAGTGTAAATTGGCACTATTGTCTATATTGTTTTGAAGCTCTCCCAATTAAACTGTTACAATAGGATTTAGATCTGGTGAATAGGGTGGAAGAAATTCTATCCGTACACCAAATGCATCTAAATATGCAAACAATTCACTATTATAATAAATTTTTGCATTATCAAAAACTAAAACATTTTGCTTATTTGAATAAGAATTCATTTGAGGTAACTATTTATATATATAATTAATTAGCAATTCATGTAAGAACAGGACAAAAGTCAGGGATAAGTATTTATATAGTTTTAATAGTAATATAGAATCCAATTTCCCAAAATTATATAGTAAAAAGACAGAGTTTTTTAAAATTCAAAATTTCAGCTCTTAGTAAAGTACCTTTTATTTTTAGAAAATTCCACTGGACTTTTAATAAAAAGAAAGACAAATACTATATTTTTATGCCTATATAATTTAATTTTATATTATTTAAACTATTAATACTTTATATTGTAGGCAAACTAGATTCCAATATTTGAAATGTTATAGTAAATTTGCTTATTTTTATTAAATAAATTTTATAAATTGTCCTATTCTTATGTGAATTGCTAATTAAGTCATTTTTATTAATAATAATAAAATTACAAAATATAAAGTATTTATACCACTTGAGAAATCCCAAATTCCTTAAATTTATCTTTTGTACAACTGTCTTCCATAATATTTACTGCAATAATACTATCTAAAGCAAGAGCTGGTAATATTGTATAATGTTTACCATGAACAAATACAGCTTTTTTGTAGCTCTTGTATTTGTATCTGAATAACCATAACCTCGAATAATTGTATATTCATCTTTGCATGACTTATCTAAGAAAATTAACTGTTCATGCTGATATTGAGTAGCTATATGTATTATAAAAGCATTTCGAAGCAATTCATTACGTTCTTTAGCAATTTTATGCAACTAAAAATATAAATAAATAAATCAATAAATTATTTTATTTAAATAAAATACCATATTTTCGTGAAATAATACACCTCAGCGCATTATTTTGAGCATAAGCACGTTATTTAGAGTATGCACCAGGGTGTTATTTTGAAAACAATATCATTTATATGAAAATTAGTGGAAATTTTGTGATGTTACCTATCTACACCTACCTATCTATACTATCTATATCTAGATATAGGGGATGTGTTATTTGAAGATGCACCAGGATGTTATTTTGGAATCATACATGCTATTTTATGTGGGTATGATTTTCTAAATAATGTTAGTGCATTATTTCGTGAAAATATGGTTATCAAATAAAAAAATAACCATCTTTCATGTAATTTCACAATAAATTAATGATCTCCAAAGAGTTGAAACTAAAACATGTTTTTACTTCGAACTTCTATTTCTTGAATGATCACATTAAGATACCAATCAGAATTCTCTTTAATAATACCTCATAATATCTATTTACAAAATTTATTGTAAATATAAAAATGTAACTAGATATAAAAATAAATAGTATAAATAAAATTTATACATAAACTGTAGATTCCCAAAAATAAGCTACTCTGAAAATAAGCGACCCCCGTTTTTGAACAAAAAACTTAAAATCATCTATAACCCGAAAATAATCTACCTCGCTTTTTCGAATCAAAATTAATATTAAAATTTTTTGTTCTAAAAATAAGCAACCTCCCAATACCATCGCTACTTTTAATTAGTGAGTAAACAAATTTCCCATGTATATCAGGAAAACAATACTAATTAAAGTAGTACTGGCATTTTATAAAGTGCCCTTATTTCCTACTTGGGAATAATCAGAATTATTCCCACCATTGTATATATGCATGTTACAAAAATAGTTAACTTGCATATGCTCAATGGTTGAAATTTTTTGATTGCGAAATGAATAAAAAACCCCCAAAAATAAAAGTAAATAAAATATACTAGTACGTATATATTTAAATAAAAAAATAATTTAAAAATAATTTAAAATAAATATAAATAAATAAAAAATAAACTAAAATAAAAAAAGATATATATTAAATTAATAAAAAATAAAATAACACACATATTTAAATTTAAAATCAAAAAATTACGATAAAAAAGTTTAAAAAAAATAAATAAAAAAAATTAAAAAAACAATAATAATAAAAAAAAATAAATAATACGAAAAAAATAAAAAATAAAAAAAATTAAAAAAAACGATAATAATAAAAAAAATAAATAATACGAAAAAATAAAAAATAAAAAAAAAGATAAAAAATAAAAAGCGTTTAAAAAAATATTAAAAAAAATGATAATAAAAAACTTAAAAAACGCTAATAAATACAAAAATAATAATAATAAAAATTTTAAAAAAATCAAAAAAAATATAAATAAAAAAAATTAAAAAAAAAACAAAAAAAATAAATAAGAATTTAAAAAAATCAAAAAAATGTATAAATAAGAATAATTAAAGAAATGAAAAAAATAAATAAGAAATAAAAAATATAAAAAAAATTAAAAAAAATTAAAAAAAATCAAAAAAAATAATAAAAAAATCAAAAAAAATTGAATAAAAAAATGAAAAAATGTGCTTGTCACCGGCGGTGACACACCCCTGTGCAACGTATGATCAAAACAAACATAAAAAAAAAATTAAAAAAAATCAAAAAAAATAATAAAAAAATCAAAAAAAATTGAATAAAAAAATGAAAAAATGTGCTTGTCACCGGCGGTGACACACCCCTGTGCAACGTATGATCAAAACAAACATAAACGCGTGTAAATTTATTTTCGTTAGGGTTAGGGTTAGGGTTCAGGCCAGGACTAGGATTAGAGGTAACTATATAGTAAAATTTCACAAGGAATTTTTTTTGCTAGAATAAAGGGTGGTTTCATAGTCAAAATTTTTAGCTATCGCGATATTTTTGAAAATGGCATTTTTTCGCTTCATTTTCATGTTACACAATCATGTGTAACGTTACACCTGATCTTGATTCTTATTGGCATGATAGGCACGGGATTGTCACCACTGGTGACAAATAGATTTACTCTAAAAAAATACATTAAAAAAATTAAAAATTTTAAAAAAAAATAAAAATAAACTATTAATAAAAAAATTATAAAAAAAATAAAAAAAAAATAGAATAAAAAAAAACTAAATAATAATTTAAAAAAAAAAAATGCTAAAAAAATATAGTAACGTATGCATATGCGTTATTAAATGTAGTGCCAAATATGGCATAGACACTATGTTTATTAATGCACATGCTGGTACATACGTGCAAAACCTGTTCACGCAATTTTAAATGCGTGAGAATTTTTTAAAAAGATAACACCCGATAATAAGCAACCTTTGCTATCAGGCATAAATTCTTAAAAACTTGTATAATCTGAAAATAAGCAACTCCAAGTTTTTTTGCTTAAAATCGTCCAAAAAAAGGTTGCTTATTTTCGGGAATCTACGGTATTCATATCGTTGCGATTGAAAGTTTTAAGTTGTCCAGGAATTTGCCTCCAAGGATTAACTACAGTTTTCCATTTTTTATACAAACAAAATACTTTATTATTAAACTTATACTAACATATAGAAGTTCTCCAATCTGTTTTTTAGAATAACCATCGTATAAAAAATATATTATATGCCATTTCAAATTCTCACTGTATACTCGAGGCATTCTACAATTTAGCTTTAAGTGGAAGCCTTTAAAATTTGTTTAAATTTTAAAATTAGGCTACTAAAATTTTACCTTGAGCCTTGTCTAGTGTTTCTAGAAGAATAGTGGAAAAAGTAATCTTCTGAAAATCTTTGAAAATCTTTATTGTTACAAAGTTTACTAAAGTAAATTTTGAAAAAAGAAGGAAACCTGGGAATCATATAGATTTTCTGTAATATGATAATCTACATTTGAGTACACCTTTTTTGAAAACAGCTATAATTTGAGCTTTTTGCATTTACATCATAATAAAGAGATAAAATCTACTGTTTAGCATGGATAATTTTTTGAAAAATTAACATAACTAGCTCCACACATGGTACCATGTGACACATTTTATATTTTATATGTAGAATACGTTTAATATCTATCTATTATCTATTATATTAAAGCACTAACGTCTGTCTGTCACACTATCGACCAATAAGAAAATTCAATGTAGTATTTCCTGTTTACTGAAATATATATAACTTGCTGATCATTATCATACCATACTTGTAATTATCTTATTGGAGTTAGTGCTCGTATCTGGATAACTCATGATCCGAAAGGTTGTAACCTTTAACAAAATTTAATAACCAGATCCTATTTTCAAATAAAAGGATAACAGTTATATCTGAATAAGATATTTTATATTATAATGCATCAATCAAATAAAGCAACTCTATATTGTTAATATTAAAAAATGATTTATGCATGAAGTTTGTACTTTTGTACATCCTATTCTTACTTATGTATTTTAGATGTCATTAGTGGCCAGACAAAAAGATCTAGGCGTATTTCGTAAATAAATAAAAACTTAAAAAATCTTATTTGTATCAAAATTTTGAAATCGGAAAATAAAATAGAGTGTTTAGAGACTCCTATTTGACGACTAAGTAAAAATTTTTTTATTATACAGATCAACAAACTATTTAATAAGATTAACAATAAACAATTTATAATAATGAAGATCATATAAATAAGTGTATTCAAATATCAAAATAAGATTTACGAATTTTAATTCTGAAACCTTTATTAAAATTAGATTAACAGAAGCTGTTATATGTCCAGAGCTAGATGTAGTACTAATCACATGAGTGGACAGACAGACAAAATTCAAGTCTGAGCTCTAGTACATATGGTCACATGGCAATACAATTGGGTAGATCATGAAATACAAATCACATGAGTGGACAGAAAGGCATATGTACGGTTACATGCCCTATGAAAACTCAATACACAAAAATGCATATGTAAATACGAAATTGTATTCGGGTTTCATAATTACTGCACGGAAACCGCATGGAAACTGATCGTCCATAAAATTTAATACACGTTATCACACATAAAATTGAGATCCATACACTATCATGCATAGTATTTTATCCATATATTGACGTGCATTAATCTTAATGATCACATAATTTCTGTGCACTAACGTGCACAATTATTAAGATTCTTAACCATCATAATTTTTGTGCACTTGACGCGCACAATCATTAAGGTTCTTAATGATCATAATTTTTGTGCACTGACATGCACAATCGTTAAGATTCTTAACAATCATAATTATAGTGGTATTATAGTTTTCATGCTCTGATGTGCATAATTATTAAAATTCTTAACGATCATAATTTCAGTGCACTGTCACGATTATTACAATCATTAAAATTCCTTAACAATGAATTTTAATGATCATAATGTTCATTTCTGTGCGTGATGTCATGAAGATCGTTACAATCATTAAGATTCTTAACGATCATAATTATTGTGCTTGACATTACAATTTTCACAATCGTTAAGATCCTTAATGATCATAATTCAATGTACTAACGTGATAAAGATTATAATTTCGTACATTAACATGATGATCATAATGATTATAATTTCTGTGCAATAACATATACAAAAAACATTTATTTTGTGAGTAAATAAACATTACATTTTTGTTTCAATATTTATTTTGTAAGTAAATAAACATTACATTTTTGTTTTTTTGTTTTTTTTATTGCACTTAACAATAATAATTTCAGTGCATTTACATGCAAAAATTGCATTCAATTTGTAAGTAAATAAATATTTGATTATTTGTTTTTTTTTGTTTTTTTCACTTAAAATTTTTATTATTTTCTTGGATTTTTTAAAATGGTGCACCCCTCACGTGACGTACAATAAATATTTAGTGACACAGTCGCGTGATGCGTGTAACATTAAAGCACGTGACACAAACAAAATCAACAATGTAAATCACGTGATATTTGTGTAACTGTAATGTCACCTGCTAACTAACTAATCACTACGATAACTGCTAACTAACCCTAACCCTACCCTAACCGCTAACTAATCACCTAACCCTAACCCCTACCCTAACCCTACCCTAACCCTAACCCCTACCCTAACCCTAACCCTAACTCCGCTAACTAATCACTATCCTAATCAATTATTAAAATCCTATTCTAGCTAACTAACTAGCCAATCACGGGTTCACGAATTCAATGCATACAGAATCGAAGCTTAGAAAACTTGACAATAAATAGCAATAATCAAACTTTATTGAGTATAATATAGGCTTTTAAATCTCTGTACATAACATTCTTGGAAATACTGTAGTTAGTCTAATGCAAAACAATTCAATTATGCAATCACAATGTTACAAACGTACAAAATAATTAAGCAATACTTGTGAACATACATACTCATGAACGTATATACAAAACAGTCAAATGAGCAAATATACATGTATTCAAAATACATAATTGCTAACACGATCCAATTTTCACCAACCTTCATCAACCCAATATAATTAGTCTTTTTTATGCGGACAAGTCACTATGTTATGGTCTGTCTCCTTACAAAATCCGCAAGTGTATTGTTCACGTTTCTTCTTATTGCTTGTTTCTTGCAATGCAATATTTGTGGTATTTTTGTAATTTGCAGCTTTCGATTTTCCTTTACCAACCACCTTTCGAGGATTCACAAGTGTGGTGCCTTCAAGGTTAGATGAAGTATGTGTTGAAGTTTCTTGTTGTTCAATCAATTCATTTTCTCTAATACGAACCCTACTCAAATAATCTTTGATTAAACTAACGAATTCATGATCACGATGCAACACGCACTTATTTACAGCAGTACGTGCAATACCCCAAACTTTCCTATAAAAAAGCATCTTATTAATAAACACTTCGTTTGTGGTTTCACCTAACTCATTATTAACAAATGGTTGTAACCACTTAAATTGACATTCGGTGCTTTCCGATGTGATATCTATATTAGTAACATTATTCCTAAATCATTGGCCTAAACGTGTACACTCCTTTGCGGCGTTTAATCGTTGGTCCCTTGGAATCCAACGTTGTGCAATAAGCTGAAAGTTAAAGTGTGCTTTCTCAGTAACATTTAGTAAGTTGAAAAAATGCTGACATACGAGACCTTTTTTTTGCTGTACAAGACATGTGCAACTATATGAACCGTTAATAAAAAGAAAAATAAAATGATTAACTCTACTACTTGTAACTCTTTACAATTTCCAGATTTCTTCAATTGTACTCTATTCCAAATTATCTAGAAGATATTTAGCAGATAAATTAATAGCATCAGGTTCGTTATCCATGTCTTTACTTTATGAAGGCTCATTAATAGTAAGTGACTCGACCTCTTCAATTGTAGGACGGCTAGCTGTATAAAACAAACTTTCCTTCATTTGCTCTATTAAAAAATGAGAAACGTTTGATTTCAAATATCGTTTTACCAAAGATTCAATAGCAGGAAAAACCGTGACAATACTTGCTGTGGAAGAAACACCGCGTTTCCATTCTTTATATTGCTTTCGTTTTTGCTCTTCATTGCTTCATTCCATTAATACTTTACCCAAATCACACAATGATGTATTGCTGCTTTCCAAGACCCTCTTTATGCATGGATTCTGACTTTCAACGAAAGATGTAGATTGAATTCCAAGCGTAAATTCTATCGTAGTGAATGCACGTGCCCACGAAAATCTACATTCATAGAGATATCGTTCAAGGTATAACTTTGCATTAGGAAAGCTTACAAGTTGCTCCCAATAATACTTGAAGCCATGTGACGTTTCTGCATTCCTGCATTGCCAAAATTTACTGTAAAATACATCAAACGAATCTCCCAATTTACTACGCAGCATCTTTTTTATATTTTGCTTAACGTGCCAAATACAAAAAAGATGTTTCGTTCCTGGATACTCTAAAGATACTGCCCGTTCCATTGCTAGATCTTCATCAGTTACAAAAACACGGGGGTATCTATCATTGGTCACTTTCTTTGTCATTTGGAGGACCCATTGGTATGCTTCGGTTGTTTCATTACAGACAAAAGCTTGAGCAACAATGCGTGATTGCATATTATCATCCTGAACTACAAATAATGAAAAGGGCATATTGTACCTATTGGTACCTACCATGTTATCATGCCCCATTGACTCACCAAATTCATGCCATAACAGAATTTGTTCTGGACTCATCCAGAACAAATTTGTTAATGTATTATTTTCACTCTCCCACGTAATCTCAATAAACTAGAGCAAATCCTCTCATTGTTTTGACAACAATTGATCATAAAAATTTGATGCATCATTTTTTATTACATTGCTTAATGGTCGATATTATTGCATTTCGGCGTAAAGATTATTAGAAAACATAGGATGAGTAGGTAACTTCTCTCTTAAGATATGTCTCACAATCATTGCACCAAGCCGGCATTTTGTAACAAGAAATTCAACCTCTTTCCACATTTTTTCAGTAAATTGTTTACTTATTTCAAACTGTATCGCCTCAGGAGATAAATCGTGATTATGTTCATCATTGAATGTGGTAACAGTTATGTGAAAATTAGGATTATTTTTCAAAGGGCGTGAGAGGTTAATATGCCATGGGCACATTAAACGAGCTAAAGTACTTGATCTTGCATTATTTTTTGGTACGAATGTACCTGAATGCCTGCAAAGGATAGTTCGCTTGTGAGTTATACTTTCGTCTTCTGCTGTATCTACTCTTTTTACATGTCCAAGTCGTATCTTAAACCCCTTATATTCAGCAAATCATCGTACGTGAGATTTAGCTTCTTCAAAATTATCAAAAGAGACTCCTTTTTTTTTAAAGATACAGGTTCTGTATTTCTAAAAGTGCTATTTACAGTTTCATTGCAAGAAGCTTCCTCAAAATACGTTGATATATCGAAATCATCCTCGTTGTACTCTTCGTTATGCTCTTCCATTTTTGTGATCTTGGTCTGATTCCTGTCTGATTTTGGTCTGAAAAAAAAGTTGCTTATAAGTATAGTATTACTGTATTAGTAATAACGAATCAGAGAAAAAAGTCTATTTAAGATTTCGAATGACAAAATCCTGACATTCATAAACCCGACAGTTTGCAAGCTTTGTGTTGTTTACCTTTCTCTAAGATTTTATACAAATCCATAATGCGGTATTCGCTTTAGAATAACCTAAAGAAGGATAAGATTCATTAGACTATAGCAGTATATTGTTAAAAGAAAAAAGTGAAGTACTATAATATATATCCATATTTGGCCAAACGTAATTGCTGTATTCACTTCAGAATGGATTCTTCACTTCAGGCATAATGTCATATTTGCTTCAGTATGGATTCTTCGCTTTCAAATAACCTAAAGAAAGATAAAATTCGTTAGTACTATAGTACAGTATATTGTAAAAAAAAAAAAGCGAATACAATAAATCAAATATAATACATATTGATATTTGAGCAGACACGACGTGTATATAAAATCGGTTTAGCATAAATCAGCCAATAAAATTTTGTTGATATGCAAATCACGTGATAGCACGTGATAGGGTGCACCATGGTGCGGGTGCACCAAATTATAAATTTCTATTTTCTTTTATTGTTTTATGTTTTTTTTTACAACCCACTAATTTTTATATAATTTTTTTTAGTAATTGTCATTGTTTTTGAAACCAACCTTTGGAGTTATTGCCTTGAAAGTTGCCCTTTTGGAATCATTATCATTTTTGGTGTATGTTTTTTCATCATTTTTGGAGGTAACGCAGCTTGTTTTTTTATTACTATTACTTGTTTCTTTTATTTTTATTTACTTTCTGTATATTATTGCATTTTAGCATCTCTTTTGAGTTATTGCTATTGGAGATGGCATAATTGGAGTTGTCAATATTGGAGTTATTTTTAGAGTAGCCATTTCGATTTTTTTTGAACCTTTCATTTTGGTACTATTGCTTTACTTTGTTTTTTTTCGATATTATTAGTTGCTGGGTTATTTTTAAGCTAGTAGTTTTAGTGATTAGAAGTATTTTCTTATATTTGGCATGTAAATTATTAAATTAAAGTATTTGTATTATAAATTTTAATTAATAAAATAATAAAAGTTAATTAATAAAATATAAATTTTAGTTAATAAAAATTATAAAATTTAGTTAATAAAAATATAAAATTTTAGTTAATAAAATAATATATATAAATGTATATACGGATATATGTTATTATATGTATATTTATAGTTAGGGGAGTGCAAAAAATCACGTAATTTTTTTAGGGGGGTGGGGGGTCCTCAAATATCACGTCCTATATATATAGTATAAATAGCCAATCATTTTGAAGAAAATCGATTTTTAGTTAATCACAGATAGTTGCTACATAGTAAAGTCTAAATTTTAATAAGCAAATCGAAAAAAATCGATTAAGTAAACTTATTAAGCAGATCAAAATACACTTATTACGAAATTTGCATAAGTATTAGAAAAGTTTTTATTATTTAACTTTTAACTTTTACGTTCGTCGAATAAATTTTTTTAAAAAATTTTAATTTTTTCGTTGAACGTAAAAATCAAAAGTCAATTAATAAAAAATTCTTCAATACTTATGAAAATTTTGTGGTAAGTGTATTTTGATCTGCTGAATAAGTTTACTTACTCGATTTTTTTCGATTTGCTTCGTAAAATTTAGACTTTACTATGTAGCGACTTTTGTCGATTGTGGGGTGGCTTATTTTCAGGTCAAAGACGTTTTTGAGTTTTTTTTTAATTTTGATTGGTCAATAGTCCTATCACTAGGGGGAGGGCGGTTAGTACCTATGTAAACCCTAATTACGTGATTTACTGCACTCCCCTTATGTGCTATTATATGTTATCTGCACGTAAATATGCATGAGACAATGCATGAGAAAACACATAAAATTGCATGTTAGTATGTGCACTATTGCATGGAATCTGTGCCCTATTACATGCTGTAAACGTGCTTTCTCGTATATTGTCTCGTATAGATTTACATGCAGGTTCATGTGGTTCTATATCCAACCTTTTCTGTGTATTGCAGTATCATTCCATGTTGCAATTTGTTATAGGGATGGTAGTACAAAAATCAAATGGGCGAACAGACAGACAAAATTTGGTTATTGACCAGAAAAGGAGAGTCCTCCACTTTGCTCTGGACAACAATGTTCCACATCATTTCTGAATTTATGTTGATTCTCAGTTATATAATGTTCCGCATCATTTCTGAATTTGTGTTGATTCTCAATTGGTATGCTTGACGAATATAACGCTGACCCGGCCAGTCAGCAACAATCGGCGCTACATTACTATTAAGATGACCTATTTCTTTATTATAGTCGAAAACAATATTTAATGCATTTAGGTAATCTTGCATGGAATGTAGCTGTTGTTCCTTTACTCCTACTAACATTGCACCTTTCATTTTGCGCTCTTCCTTTCGTTCCTCGATGGCATTATCATAAAAATGGATTGAAAGCTGTTCGATTCTATCAAAATTAGAAAAAGAACTATTCCATTGAGCCATCCGTCACGAATACGATAAATCGAAGCAATACTGATATTGGTTAATAAGTTTTTCACAAACAATAGAAGCGTCAATATTATTGGGATTATGGACAGACTTATTATTAAACATAATTGGTACAGGATCGGATTTTTCAACACTTTTAGCCACACATGTCGCTAGGTGAACTGCACTCGAAAGAGATGTGCAGTCTGGATGTCGATTTTCATGGATGTTATGATAATCATCCAGGTTGTATATGCACAGATTATTTTTGTCTTCATCGAAATATTTTTTTACTCTTATCGGATGTTCGTCAGCAATTTTTTTTTTGTAGTTATATACGGTCTGATGAGTAACTAATACTCCAGCACTACTTAATGCATTAATTGCATCGCAAGTTACTCCAGATTCTGCAAGATACAAAGCAAGCTCCAGTTTAAAATTATTAACATGCTGATTACGTATTCCCGCCATTAAGTATAAGATCGCGACAATTTTTTTTCGATCATCATTTTTATTATAAGGTGAGCGGTCCCGCGGTATTAATATAGCACACATATCAGCAAAAAAATTGGTTAAATTAAGGTCAGTTTCCTTAAGCATTTTATCGAATTCATTAGGGTCAAGTATCACATTATCATGTCTTTTTGTATATAACACGCTAGTCATTTGTTTAATTTGATCACCAATTGATAGTTTAACTGGTAAAGTTGATGGAATAAATGCTTGTGTGGGCGCGGATGTTGGTTCAGGTAATTGATTTTCAACAATAGCCGTATAATGTGGACTACAAATTTGATAACCGGGTTGCAAATAAGGATACAAGCGAAGATTTCCTTTAGCGGATGCTTTTCTTATAGCCAAGTTACTTAAACATCAAAAATCATTAGAGCTTTTATTACAATTATAGATAGAACAGGGGCCATGATTAATTTTGCTCTTCGGCATTTTATCGTGATTTTTTGAAAATTACTATATTTGGCGCGCTTATTATTTGACATAATTTTTATTTAAACCAATTATTCGCGTTATTAATACTACTTGACGAGATTGAAATGATCGAAATAATCGAAAATAAATATAAAAAAAAAACGCGTAAACTTTTAAATATAATTTTTATGAATGTGTAAAAAAAATTAAATCTATGCCGGAAGGAAGTAAGTAGAGCATATTCGGCATACTTTTCGAAAGTTATATTTTCGATATGAGCCAATCAAATTTTAAATTTTAATTTGACGAAGATCAAATTTTTAGCCAATCAAATGGATTTTTAATCATGCT
>QKWP01002367.1:0-17557 GCA_003550325.1 Gigaspora rosea
AGAAACCTAAGGATAGCCCTATCTTAGATTATTAATAAAGAAACTATTTATCTAAATAACACCAAGTTTATTATCAAGTAATAGTAAAATCGATAATTCCTCATTGAATATTCTACCGAACTGCCCTTAGAGAAGAGTATAATTTCTTACAGACTAAGGAATTATACCTACCTCTTGGACACCGCTATAAACCGATAAAGAATCCCTATAGCCGTGTCGTTGTTATAGTAAGGAGTAAAAGAAGGCCTCCCTACTGTAACAATAGATTTTATATTTATAGAGTATATGTAGATTTTAGCAGGACTTATAGTTTCCAATTAAGACCTCTGAGCTTCAGCATCAGCCGTAACAATAAATATAAAGGTACTTATTGTTTGGAGTGTAGCAAAAAACTATAAGACAGTGTTGGAAATTGGACATGTTCAATTAAAATTTTTGATTGGACAGTTTTGGACATGTCCAAAACTGTAAAAATTGTTCAAAATTGTTCAATATATTTTTTAAATTTGTAAAATATATAATATTTATATATTTGTACTTAAATAAATAAAATAAAGATTAATATAAGTTTTAAATTTAAATATTATAAAAATATTAGATAATATATATAGGGCATTATTAATCAAAATATGTTCTATTGAAATTAAAAAACTAATAAAAAATTAATAGTAATATTTAATATTGTTAATTAAAGTAATCATGTATATAATTATTATACTAAGCTGCAACAAAAAACATATAGAGAAAGTCAATAGAAATAAACCAAATTTATTTAATAAATTTGTCCTATTTTTATTAACTCTATTCTATATCAGATATTGCAATTTGTTATATCAAATTTTTTAGTTTACTAAAGCATATTTGTTAAAAAGTATCTATATTATAAAAAGATTAAATATTATATAGAAAGGTCGTGATTTAAATATTGAAATAATATTTAGAATGTTGTTAAAATTTTATAGAATTAAGCTTAATATAGACCAAAGTTATAAACTATACTTCTTTTTTGAAAAATATTTGATTTGCTAATAAAATTATTATATATAAAAAATTGTTCAAACCAGTATTGTCACAGGACGGCTGTGGACAATTTGTGAACAATTGTGGACAATTGTGGACAAAAAAATAAATCTAAATTACTTAAAATTTTATTAAGATATCCTAATTTTGTCTTTTTTAGAAAAATATTCAGAACTATAAAAAATATATAATCATATTTTTCTTAAACTAATTTATTAATTTTAAGGTCAAAATATTCTTTGGACAGTTGTGGACACTATGGATGTTTGGATGTGAACAAGGGTAAAAAAAGTCTTGAACATAGTAGACACGACAATACTGGTCCAAACTATACATAAGGACGAAATTATTTCAGGTTCTAAACTGGTTCTAAAACCCAAAATTAAAATTTGAAGACAAAATTGTTTTTGACCTATTTTACTTAAAAGATGAAATTATTTGATACTTTTTTTGAATAAATGAAATTATAAGAAAAATATTTAAACGATATAAATTTTATTTGCTTTTCCTTATAAAAAATTTTAATTTTCTCTAATAAAGATGAAATAGGCCTTTTTCAAAAATTAATTTCGGTAGCATCACTAGTCCAAACCAATTAAATTTAGGTTTGGTTTTGGACAAGTTTTGAACAGGTTTTGAACAATATGTCCAAAACCCAAAATTGTTCACTGCTATAAGGTTTATGCATAGTGATACAAAAGTTACATTTTTAATACATCAATAGCTACATTTTTGATTTAACTTTTATTTGTTATTTAAGCTATTGCATCAAAAATATAATTTTGAAAATTTATGTTTGTTCACACATGTGTTCAAATTTGTAATTTTAGTGAAGCAAAAATATGCACATTCACATATTTGTGCAATGAAATGATCTTTATATGATAAGCTCCAGACTTAAATGCTATGTATTTTTCTAGTAATATGCTTTAAAGATATTAATAATTTTAGAAAAGTGCAATAAATTATATGATTAGGGTTTACATAGGTCCTGAACCCCCCTAGTGATAGGACTATTTATCAATCAAATTTTATAATATTTAAAAAAAACTCAAAAACATCTTTGATCTAAAAATAAGTTATTCCACAATCGACAAAAGTTACTATATAGTTAAGTCCAAATTTTACTAAGCAAATCAATTAAAATTGCTTAAGTATACAATATTGTACAAAAATTGTAGAATAATAGTAATTTGGCAAATGATTATGTGCTGCTCTGCAGCACATGTAGCCAATTATTTGCCAAATTACTGTATTCAACAATTTGCCCAATATTGGTATTAACTGGCAATTTATAATCATAATTGGTAGGGAGTTGCTTGCTAAGTTTTAATTTAAATAACTATGTTTATGTCATAATACATAAAAAAATAACAGTAAGAAATTTTTTCATGATCATATGAGTTTGTTGAATAAGTAAACTTATTTAGCAGATCAAAATATACTTGTCACAAAATTTTTATAAATATTGGAGAATTTTTTATTAATTGACTTTTGATTTTTATATTCAACAGAAAAATTAAAATTTTTTAAAAAAAATATTTGCCCCACAATTAACAAAAGTCTCTATATAGTAAAGGCTAAATTTTATTTATTCAGCAAATCAAAATACACTTGTTACAAAATTTTATAAGTATTAGAGAACTTTTTATTAATTGACTTTTGATTTTTATATTTGACGGAAAAATTAAAAAAATATATTTGTTGAACATAAAAATTAAAAGTTAAATAATAAAAAATTCTTCAATTTTAATAAAAATTTTAGAGTATGTGTATTTTGATCTTCCAAATAAGTTTACTTAATTGATAATTATCGATTGACTTAGTAGAATTTAGACTTTACTATGTAGTAACTATCTGCAATTAACTAAAAATCGATTTTACTTTAATATTATTGGCTATTTAGACTATATAAAGTAATTTTGGTATTGTGATAGATATGGGTATTGTGGTAGATCTGCTATAAATTGTGACCTATTCACCCAAACTAAACAATTTTTATACCATTTGAATCATCTCATCAAGACGATTTGAATGATATAAAAATCATTTAGTTTCGATCACTGGATCATAAGATATTGGTATTTGAATGTTTAAATCAAATTTTTGAAAAAAACTAATATATTATATTTGGATACATATTCTAATGCCAATATCTTGTGACCCAGTGATCGAAATCAAAAGATTTTTGTACCATTCGAATCGTTTCAATGAGATGATCTGAATGGTATAAAAATTGTTTAGATTGGACCAATAGGTCACAATTATTGCAAATTTTGCTACAATGCCTTTATCTACCACAATATTCTTTCAATTTTATATAACATATGATTGTAAATAACTTGTGATCCTGTGATCCAAATTGAAAAATTTTGGCACCATTCGATTTGTCTCATTGAGATGAATCAAATGATACCAAAATCATTCAATTTGGACCAATAGATCTAGAGTTATACCAATATTCTCTTAATTCCACCATATTACCTATACTTACTTTATATATAGGATGTGATAAATAGAGGACCCTCCAGGACCCCAAAATATTCATAAATAGGTCAGGTATGAGTTTGCTTATTTTTGAGGTTTTTTATACAGATCTTTTCTATTTATAGTAATTTTTTTGTTTATTTTTAAAGTTTTTTCTGCAGATCTTTTCTTTTTTAGTAACCATAATTAACCTGACCTATCTATGTATATTTCGGGGACCTATCCTTCCTAGAAAATTACGTGATTTATTGCACTTCCCTTAATATCTATTGGTTACAAGAAAATGCAAATAAATAGTTGAATAATTTTATGATTATTAATATTATCCCTTAGTTTGTACTACTTCGCAGGCAAATTTGCCTGTAAAATCACTATAAATATCCCTCTGATTTATTTTTTTAATCATTTAAAATATTTAAATAAAATTTGGTATTATAATATTTAATAACAAGGATTATATTTTTGAAATATTTAAATTTATATTATAAGACAAAAAGTTTATATTGCTTATAAGCTGAAAATATTAAATTTTAAAGAAATTTTTAACCAAAAAAATATTTTACAATATTTTGGCGAATTCTTTAAATATTGGTTTTAAAAATATAGTTTCTAATGCAATATTGTAGTTTATATAAAGAATGACAACTTTCATTATTTGACTTTATATGATTTACTTATAAAAATTAAGACTTGAATTAGAAGTGAAAATTTTTTTTATAGACGAGAACATATAAAATTTGAGAAAATCTAAAGAAAAATTCTATAGTAAAAGTTCCAAAACAAAAACTTTAAACTTTTTTTTTTTTTTGAATTCGGCAGTCATGCCACAACTTTATTAAATGTCATCTATGCAACACCGTACATGATGAACTGTTAAAATTATATTTAACTAAAATCTAAAGTGTGACCTATCCAGGTGTCCTAGGGATCCTTAAAAGTGACCTGCTATACCAAACTTTTCTCTCAACGCAAACCCCTCATGTCGTTACAATTAGAATTTCCGAATTACTGAGTTGGAGTTTGTTGCCTATTATAACCGCCTACTTCTTAACCCTCTTCTTCTAACTTCCAAAGTAGCAGGATTCTACTTGGAAAAAAAACATATAACGAAAATAAAAGAAAAAATAAAAGGTGGGAAATACTACGCGACCTAAGCAAAAAACCAAAATAAAACAAGAAAAAAGTAGAAGAAAGAAGAGGAAGGCAAAAAGTAAACGGCTATGATAGCACTATTTACGTTTGTGCCTAACGTAAAAATTATATAATACTGCACAAGGAATCGCCTCGTCTAAGTATTATATGTACATATATAAAAAAGTAAAAGAAAAGAAAAAGCGCCTAAAGAACATTCTAGAAAGAAATTTCGGTTTGAATTTTTAGCTCCAAAACACCTCACGTGTCATTCATCATTTATCTCTAGTGACCCGATTTTACTCGTGACTTGATTCCGATATGATAGGCGCGTTCCCGATTCGGAAGGAGTAAACACTGCCGATCTTTTGGAGGGGGTAAGCTAAATCGCCCACTTTTTGAAATTTCGAAAAGTCCAAGGGACGTCGTATATAGTACCAAAACAAAAGGAGTTTGTAGGAGTTACGCTGTATAGAATAGTATATTTAACCAGGTCTCTACTTCTATTTTCATATCCATAGGACTTGACAAAGCTCCAGAGTTTCTCTACTACTTCTTTGCTCAATAGTCCCAAAGCCCGCCAAGGTGCCTCGCTTAAAAGTCTGCAAGTCTGTTTCATCTCTATTTCATGCGCAGAACATCCAGTGAATGGATTTTGTACCGATAGCAGCTTTGGTGAAATTTTGTTGCATTTGGATATACTAACTATAGAGTTTTCGTAGGTCGGTGTTCTTGGAAATTTTGGTACGAGGGATCGTTGGTGAGAGTTTTTGAAAACTTTAAACTTTTATTACACCAAAGTTTTTTAATAATTTTAAAAAAATTTTATAATAAAGTTGATAAAACAGAACTAATACTATAATTTGTTACTTAGAAAGTATATAGCTAAAATTAATATTTAAGATTTTATTTAAAAAATTTAAAATTTTAAAATTTTCGCAGGCAAATATGCCTGCGTAACAAAGCAAGGGATAAGAGAGCAGCATTATCAATAAACAACAAAAACTTTTGCTTTTAAATTTGAAATTTTTACAAAAAAATAATAAAAAAGTAAATAAAATAAAAAAAAATAAAAAAATGATAGTATTTAGTAATTTTAAAATAAAACAGTATCAAGCAACTTTAAATATGGTGCCCTCGGCTTTAAATCTACAATTTTATGATTTGTTCACTTTTGCTAAAAAGTTATGTGATATAAGAGTATCCAATCAAAATGCACAGTTGCTCGTTTTTTTTTAGGAAGTGACTTTTTTTGGTTTTTGAAACCAAAAAAGAGGTGTCACGTGACCATAAAGCTGCATTCTGATTGGGTTAAATTAAAAACATATACATTCACTTTTTTTAATTTATTAATAAATTGCCAATTTTTAAAAGGCTACTGCTCTACCAGTTTAGCTTTAAATTGAAATCTAAACCACAAGTTTTATTCTTTAGGACATAAAGAACAAAACTTGTGGATTAGTTTTATATTTTATAAATTTTTAAAAGAGGAGTAGCATTTTTTGTAAAGCTATTTTTTATATAGATTTAAAGCCGAGGGCACCATATATCATAATATACAGTCGGCTCTCTCTAATCCAAACCTCTCTAAACCAAACACTATTAAACTCTTTCTAAACTGAACAAAATCTCCTGTAAATTTAATTATAAAGTTCGAATAAGCCATATATAGCTTTTTGAAAACTGAACTTTTCCAAATTTTTATATAGTAAAAAAAAGCAGTTCTAGCAGTTCAGATTAGAAAAAGTTGACTGTATCTATATTTTTTTATTCTTATTCTTTAAATTGTATTGTAACCAATTTGTCAGCAACCTTTTTATAAATTTAAATTTTTTTAATAAAATTTTAAATAGAAATTTTAGCTATATTATTAGTGCCCAAACATAATATAAAGTAAATTTTTATAATTAATGCTCTTATATAAAAATCTTAATTTTGTAATACATAGATTTTTTATCCTAGTACTTGCTACTTTAATTAGATACATAAGCAAAATAAATATATCAAATTTTTTGAAAAAAATTGTATGCCAAAGTCTTTCGAAAAAATTGCGATTGATGTGAAATCTTTCTAAAAAATTGTAATCTTTCAAAAAATTTTAGTATGTACTTTTTTTGAAATATTTTGAAATATATTAAAAAATAGCGAAAAATATTACAAAATATTGCAAAATATATTGTGAAATATTGTGAAATAGACCAAATAAAACAAATCAACCCTCTATTTAATTATCTTATTTTAGGGTTGTAGAAAGTAATATTTCACATATTATCGTATAAATTTGCAGTTTTTCACAATAATTCTCAATATTTCATATATAGTCAAACCTTCATAAATGCAACTCATAGGGACAAGCCTACAATGTGTATTTAGAGAGGCTTGTATTTAGAGAGAGCCAATTAAATTGCAGCTTTAAAAATTAGATTATTAGATTAGTGTAATTTCTACTAAAAACTGTATAACTATCTTAAATACTAAAATTTGATTGGTCATGTGCATTTAGGAAGGTTAGTGTAATATAAAATGTTATTCAAGAGAACATGCATTTACAGAATATGGGACATGCATTTAGCACTAATAACATCTTACGAAAATAAAAAAACGTGCATTTAGGGAGGTATTGCATTTATAAAGGTTGCATTTATAGAGGTCCGACTGTATTTTTAAAATTTTTTAAATTTTTGAATTAATATATATATATTTTTTTATTTATTCGGCAATCATGCCAATACTTTATTAGATGCTCGGTTAACTGCTTAGTTGCCAGCTTTACAGAAATAAAAATTTCTTACAGTCAACCCTCCATAAATGCAACTCGTAGGGACAAGCCTACAACGTGCATTTAGGGAGGTTTGCATTTAGAGAGAGCCAATTAAATTGCAGCTTTTAAAAATTAGATCATCAAGTTTGTATAACTTCTACTAAAACTGTATAACCTATCTTAAATACTAAAATTTGATTGGCCACGTGCATTTAGGGAGGTTAGTGTGATATAAAATGTTATTCAAGAGAACGTGCATTTACAGAATATAGAATGTGCATTTAGTACTAATAACATTTTACGGAATAGAAAAAAACGTGCATTTAGAGAGGTATTGCATTTATGGAGGTTGCATTTATGGAGGGTTGACTATATCTAAATTACAAATATTGACTAACCCGGTTACTTCGAGAAGTACCTATGTTCGATCTGCTATAGTAGACTTTTATCTCAATACTAACTGTGTCTGCATGAACTAACTAATTAATATATCACTGAAGGACATCTACAACCTTACGTATCATGATTGCCCTTCTTTAAACCTTCTTCTCCTAGCTTCTCAAGTAGAAGGATACTACTAATGAAAAAACAAAAACATTTATAGAAAATGAAAAGGGGAAAATAAAAAAAAGGGAAAAACCTCTACTATCTAAACGAAAACAAATTTACAAAGATAAAAGAAAAGGAAGAAGAAAAAGGACAAAGAAAAGTAAAAAGATAACGGCACTATTATTGCCTGTGCTAGACTATAAAAATTATATAGTGCTGTATAGAGAAACGCTCCATCATAGTACTATATGTGAAAATGAAAAAAAACAAAAATACACCTAGTAGAACATTCGAGAAAGAAATTTCAACACGGGTACCCTCCCGACCTCTGACACGTCATTCATTGTTTATTTCGTAAGCAGTACCAAAATGCACGCGTGATGTCGATACCAATTAGATAGGTGCGTTTCCGATTAGGAAGGAGTAAACACTGCTGATCTTTTGAAGGGGGTAAGCTGGATTTCCCACTTTTTGGTGAAATTTTGAAAAGTCCAAAGAAGAGTAAGATGATACTTGTAACAATTTAAAGGAGAGTATATTCCAGATAAACCTCATTTTTTTGTTGGTTCCCACTGTTTTACCACAGGTTACTTCATCAACGAAGAAGCTCTTTGCTCTCCACCAAAATTTCTCGTACAAGGGCGCCACCTCCTGCCAGTTATCTTGTAAGAAGACGCTTTTGGCTTGCATGCCGAATATACAAAGGAGTCCCAGAGTAAGAGTTAACCTTTATAAAAACCGTATTTCTGTATTATCCTACTATATATTAAGTATAGGCAACGCTCCAACAAAAAACTTTTTGTTTTTCTTTGGTGGGAAAATTTGGTTCAAGTGATCGTCGGAAAGAGTTTGAGAATTAATATTAAATTTTATATTTTTTATTTATTATTATTATTATATATTATAAATATTACTTTTTAAATATTTTTAATTAATATTATATATTTTATTATATATTATATTTTTTTTTCGATTTCAAAGTGCCTGTTTGGGGCATATACTTTATTTGTTTATGTATCTGGATTCTACATAGATGAGAGTACAACTAGCCACACGTACACTTTTGGTATCTAATTTAAATGGTCTGCCCGAAGGTTCTACACTAAATGCCATACCTGCAACTCAACTACGGGAATTGCCTATTTAAATCCTCTGATCTTCAGTTTCCCATCTAGACTTTCAACAGATTCATCAGATGTTTGCGTTACCTATGCAGTCAGTCCAACCACTCGGGTCTCTTTTCGTAAAAGCCCTTAGGACTCCTTCTTATACCTAAAAGTACAATCCGGCTTATCCTCAACAGGGAACTTGGTAGAGCGGTACCTGTCTCACCAGGTATTCACCTACTCTTCAGTAACTTATACATTCACCAAGGCGAACAACTTGCAGTCTGGGAATACCCTGCAACCGCTACTATTACCTACTTCTGCCCTTATAAAGTTCGCTCCAACCCCAGTACCTACTATCACTTTCCTACTAGTCCTTCATCAGTTTTTCCAGACTTCCAATCCAGTTGGCCCGGAAGGATTGATCTACCCAGCATTAGGTGCCACTATGGTTTTTCTTTCCCTGGTACCTACTTCTATAACATAGGTCCTTTTCCTCCGGTATCTGATCCGGCGGCCAGGTTGGTAGACCTTGTCCCTAAGGTCGATGTCCGGTACTTCAGCTCCAGTTCAATATTCCAGTTTTGGTAGCACCGTTAAAGATCTTTGCTATCTCCTTACTCAGGTCTTGCCAAATAGGTTTCTGTTTCCCCAGTTCCTTGGATTTGTCTGTGTCATGCAATACAACTTTGCCCAAAAGCTCCCATTTGAAATGGTAACCAAGAACTACAGGTAATATACTCAACCGATCGACAGGAAACAGTTACCGAAACACAGATTTATTTTTCAAAGCATTGTAGTGGGATTTGAACCCTAAACCTGCCACTTGGGGGTGACAACTTACCAACTTCCCTAAGTCACCACACCATCATTATATATTATATTTTAATTATTATACATTGTTTATATAGTATTATTTTTATATTAATATACTGTATTATTATTTTAACTATTTTCACATTTCATTGTATTTAATTCTAATACTATTTGTAGAAGAAGAAATAAACAAACTAGCCTTATACACTTATTTTTACACACCTTGCAATTATGGTGCAGAAAGCTTTAAATCTCCAAGTATGTGACTTTGTTCACTTTTGTTGCTAATCATTTTAGATCATATGATATACTTACATCCAATCAGAATGTGAATTTTAGGCTTGTTTTTTTTTTATTTGAAGAAAAATCTTTTTGTAAAATAAATTTTAAAGCCAGGTTTATAAAAAATAAAACTAGCTTAAACTTTATTGCAAAAATTTGATCATGTGACCAAAACAAAGCATTCTAATTGGCTGAAATTAAAAATATATATGTTTACTTTTTTTACAATTTATTAATAAAATTGATAAAATTTGACAATGTTTAAAAGGCTACTGCTCCATTAGTTTGGCTTTAAATTAAAATCTAAACCACAAGTTTTATTCTTTAGAACAAGAAAAACAAATCTTGTGAATTAGTTTTTTATTTTATAAATTTTTAAAGAAGAAATAGCATTTCTTGTAAAGCTAATTTTTATAGAAATTTAAAGCTACCCGCACTATAGCTTTTAGCTTCGCTTCTTTGTTCTAACTATCATCATCACTTTAGTTATTTTTTTGTTTTAACTATCACCTTTGTTTTGCTCTTTTTCTAAATACTTTTTAAAAATGATAAAGAAGTGAAAAAATAAAAAATATTTCTTAGAAGTAAGTATTGCTAGGTCTCCGCATAAGACAAGTAGGGCTGAGTAGTATATGTACCTAACCTATTTGTCTGTATAACAGTTCTTAACATTCATGCCCTAGCCCTACCCTAAATCCTTAAATTTAATGCTCTGACCTGGCTCATGTGGGCCAAGAGTATCTATAACTTACTCTCAAACCTTATATTGTATTACATTTAACATATTATCTAAATCCTTTATTATTAAACTAAATCTATATCTGAATCATTTTTGAAAAGTACTTTAATAAACATTTTAACATTGTTGTATTTTTTTTATATTAATGGCAACGTAGCAGAATTCTAAACTCTTAATTGTACTGTAATTCATTATTATGGTTAGCATAATTCTGGAGTCTTTGATCGTTTGAGTGATGATATCATTTCACAATCTATTGTGATTGTAAAGTGATGACCATTACTCAAGCGTAGTTAAAATAGAAAAATTCAAATGGGTTTGACCATTTAATCCATTTGATTGTTTATTATATGACCTATTCCTTTTAAATTTACTACAAGATTTGAGATAGCGCCAGAGATATGATGTTCTGGTACTCTTTTTATAGGCTAGAAGACTTTCGCAATATTTACATTCTGTCTTTGGTTCACTTGACAATAAGGTAAAGTGCTCCCAAACCACTAAAGTGTTTTTTAAAGATATTGTTGAACCTGTGGCGGTGGTAGTGTTGTCAGTAGCAGGGGATTACGGGTGATAAAGTCATAGAATCAGTAGAGATTATATATTAAACGTCTATTATATCAGTAGAGATTGCATCTTGAACGTTTATTGTATCAGTAGTAGTTACATTTATTGCAATTACAATTCTTATTCGGCCAAGGGCACGCTATACAACTAGTGTCATAACGGTTAGAAAGACTTGATCAGGACCCCGAAATATATATAGATAGATCAGGCATGGGTTTGCTTATTTTTGAGGTTTTTTATGCAGATCTTTTCTATTCATAGTAATTTTTTTGCTTATTTTTGAAGCTTTTCTGCAGATCTTTTCTTTTTTAGTAACCCTATTGTAATATAGTAACTTTTAGACAAAAAACTATATCATTGACTTAACGTTTAAGAAAGTAAGAATTGTATACAATATTAAAGAAGTCAATAATAAAAGACAATAAACCCAAGATTAATAATACTTAAGAAAATAATATGTCAACAAAAGTAAAAGAGAATAATAATTCAAGCAAATAAATTAATAACCAACGAAATAAAGGTCCTTTATACGATGGATAATGGATCAAAGAATATAAAGGCGATGGCTTTATATTTTAAAGGATAATATCAGTTTATTAAATATAAGATTTTAAGTACAAATATTTTTATAAAGGAAAAGAATTAAAGGACAGAACCTGCTCTGCCTTGAGAGAAAAAGCAGGGTTTATATATCTGTAAAAACTTAGGATTTTCTCTATAACGAGATATAATAACGAGTTATAATAACGAGTTATGATAACAAATTATGATAACGAGATATAATAACGAGGTATAATAACGAGTTATAATAACAAGTTACAATAACGAGTTATGATAACGAGTTATTAATGAAAATAACTCCTTTTTGAGAACGGAGAAAAGTTTTCCTAATAAAATTAATACTACAGATTTGATTATTTCAATAAAATTTATGCTATTCTTACTATTTTTATGATATTTTTCTAATACTAATATTTTAATTGATAATCCGTTTCCAAATGAGGGAGCCATACATAGTAAATTGCGACGCGCAGATCTATATGATTTACTATATAAAATTGCTAAGCCACAAATGCCACTTCACGACAAAGTGAAGTCATTTTTCTACTAAGTAAATATATCTTCAATTTCTAAGTAATCTTGTAGAGCATGATTTTCTGATTTTAATATAGTAATATCATTAAAATCTGTTTAGTAGTTGCAGAGATATTGGCATAAAATGATTTGCTGACTAATGTAAACCTACTATTGTTTACGTGAAATAGCATTTTTGACTATAGTAAATCTCATAGTCATGTGCGTCACAATTTACTATATATGGTTATATATGGTTCTCTCATTCAGAAACGGATTATCAATTAAAATGATACTAAAATTATACGAATGTAACACTATAATTAAGAATAGGAATCATATAGTTATTAGTCAATTAGTTAACGACTAGTCGACTAATTGACTAAATTTTTTTATCCCTTAGATTGTAACACAGACAAATTTGCCTGCATATTTTAAAATTTTTAATAAAATTTTAAATATTGATTTTAACCATATCTTTTCTAAGTAAAAAATATTCTTTAAGTTTTGTTTTAGTAACTTTGTTATAAAATTTTTTTAAAATCATTAGAAAACTTTAATATAATAAATGTTTAAAGTTCTTGTATTAGCATTTTTACTATTAAAATTTTTCTTTAGATTTTTTCAAATTTTATATGTTCCCGTCTATAAAAAAAATCTTTACTTCTAATACAAGTCTTAATTTTTACAAGTAAATCATTAAAGTTGCAATAATGAAAGTTGTCATCCTTTATATAAACTACAATATTGTCTTAAGAACTATAGTTCTAAAACTAAAACTAAATAAGATCACAGAAAAATTGTAATAAAATTTTTTAAAAAAATTTTTTCTTAAAATTATCTATTTTCAGCTTATATGTAACTATAATTTATTTTCTTATAATATAAAAACTAATTTTGCAAAAAAGTAATCCTTATTTTCAAATATAATTGTACAAAGTTTTATTTAATTATTTTAGTATTTTAAAAAAGTAAATCAGAGCTAAAAAAGTGCAAAAACGCAGACAAATTTGCCTGTGTTCTACTACAATCTAAGGGATAGTTAGTCGATCAATTAGTCGATTAGTTGATTAGTTGACTAGACGATTAGTCGATTAGTTGATTAGTTAATTAGTTGATTAGTCAATTAGTCGACTAGTCATTTGTTGACTAATTGGTTAGTTGATTAATCAATTAGTCGATTAGTCAATTAGCCGATAAGATTAATTATCTATTTCATATTTTCATTGCTATATTCCTGGTATTTATTTTTTTGTATATTTATTGACTAGCCAATTAATCAACTAATCGATTAATCAACTAATCAACTAATCAACTAGTCGATTAGTCGATTAGTAGACTAATCGACTAATTAACTAGTCGATTAGTCGACTAATCGATTAGTCAATTTTTAGTCAGTCGATGACTAACAGTTTTAGTTGACTGACTAATCGACTAAAAATTTTTAACCAATTCCTATCCTTACCTATAATTAATCTGACCTATTTATGTATATTTCGGGATCCTACTTGACCCATTTAAAATCTCAATTAAGATTGGCATATTCATTTAACTTACCAATAATATGCTGCTTTTCTATTTTTTTTTCTTTTTTTATTTTACTTTTTATTTTATTTTATTTTTTATCTATATATTCATTTGCTTTGGTCTAATTTGCAATCTACACCTTCGACTACAACCTTTCTACTGATTATGCAGTTTAACAAAATTTGCTTATTATGACCCTTTTTTTCTTTTATACATCAAGGTCATACAGGTACAAAATTTTAGCCAATCAAAGTGCTCATGTGATTTTTTGTAATACAATGGCAGGTACCCTTCGATACCCAGGGCTGGGTATATCTAGGTCCAAGTCCTACTAGAGTACTAATATTCAAGCCCTATTTAGCTCTATTTTCTTTTAAGGGCTTATAATTTAATACCCTGGTTTATCTCATATAGTACTATCTAAGGGTATCCATAGATAGCCCAGGCCTGTGCGGAGGCCTAAGTACAGTCAGACCTCCATAAATGCAACCTCCATAAATGCAATACCTCCCTAAATGCACATTTTTTTCTATTTCGTAAGATGTTATTAGTGATAAATGCATGTTCTATATTCTGTAAATGCACGTTCTCTTGAATAACATTTTATATTACACTAACCTCCCTAAATGCACGTAGCCAATCAAATTTTAGTATTTAAAATAGGTTATACAGTTTTAGTAAAAGTTACACAAACTTGATGATCAAATTTTTAAAGCTGCAATTTAATTGGCTCACTCTAAATGCAAACCTCCCTAAATGCACGTTGTAAGCTTGTCCCTTTGAGTTGCATTTATGGAGGGTTGACTATATTGACAATTTTTTTGTTTTTTATGCTTTTTTAAAACAACTTGATTTCAATGATTTTTTACTATATGATTTTTTTAGAATATAATTTTATTTTTAATATATAATTTTATTTTTAATATGATTTTATTATTGTAATTTTTTGTATTACTATTATATCTTATTTGAGATTACTTGCTAAATCTTGTATTATACTTTTTTTTCTTTATCACTTATTCTTTTTCTTTATTTTATAATATATTAAAATATAAGTACATTGTTATAAATCTTGTATCTGTTAAAATGAACTATGTCTGTATACTTAGTTTATAAAACTTGTACCGGTACTTTACTAATGATTAATAATAAATACAGTTTCACAAGCCAATTTTTTATTAAACATCACATCTTACTAATTTAGATAGCAATAGATTAGTATTGTTGCTGAACTGGTTTAGAAAAGGTCACTGGAACTAAAAAGATCACTAAAACTAACTAGATCAAACCGGAAGATTTATGGGTTCTAGTAGTAAGTTGTTACTAGACCATTCTAGTTATATTGTTTTTATCACTAGATAGAAATTCTAGTGAGATCTAGTGAGGTCTAGTAAGATCTGATAAATTAAAATATATAAAAATTTTTTTTATTTAGATTAGAACTGTAACAGGTATTATGTAATATTATAGAGGATGGGAGCAGTGTTAGGTTGGAACAGAAACTGGAACAATAGATAGTTTGGAACAGAACATCCCAGACATGTCTGCCAAAATGTTAATATCCCAAACAATTAAAATTATAATAAGGACTACTTTGTTAGCTAATCAATTATTTGATAAGCCCTTGTATATTAGATGCTATTATAGATATGGAACATTGTTTAGAACATGGAATATTTAGAACTGTGCAATTTTAATAGGACAATATCCAAACCTAATACTGGGTAGAGGGTAAACCAAAGTCTTATATTAGATATATATAATGAAATTGATATTTATATCCCTTATTTTTAATATTTATACCCTCTATAAAAATCAAAAATTTTAAAACTTTGAGTAAAGATATCTTGACAACTATTTGACTAAATTCAAGAAACTTTTTTTATATGCATTCTATAAGTTTATAGAATTTAAATAAAAAAAGTTTATTTATTTAGTTAAATAGTTGTCAGAATATTTTTGCTCAAAGTTAGAGAAATCAAAAATGTTTATTAAAATAAAGCTAAACCAAAGTTTTTTAATTACCAATCCAGATAAGATTGGCACTATAGCTATATTATTACCATATTTGGAATTGGGGATAAACAAATATATAAACAATATATTAGTAAATCTGTTTTAGGCCTNTATTACCATATTTGGAATTGGGGATAAACAAATATATAAACAATATATTAGTAAATCTGTTTTAGGCCTAATAAAAAGTTTTTTATGTACTAAGTAAATATTATTTTTTGATATAAGTAAAGTTGTAGTGCAGGTTCTTGTGCATCTACTAGTAAAATTTCATTAAAATCGGACCAGTATATAAGAAGATATGAGTAAAAACGTCTTTAAAATTCTTTAAATTATATAAAAATTTTATATATACAGGCCTGATCCAGATTTTGTACTACCTTGTTTATATATTTGTTTGCCCCAATTTTAAATATAGAAATATTGCCGATCTTATCTGGATTGGCAATTAAACCTTTAAGCAAAGATATTTTGACAACCATTAAAACAAATTTGATGAACTTTTTTTTATTTGAATTCTATAAATTTATAGAATTCAAATAAAAATGTCTATCAAAATAAAAGTGGTGCCAAATTTTTTTAGAACTTTAAGCTAAGATATCTTGACGACCATCTGATCAAATTTAATGAAATTTTATATTTAAATTTTATAAATTTATAGAATTTAAATAAAAAAATATTTATCGAATTTGGTTAGACTATTGTTAAAATATTTTTGCTTAAGTTTTAAAAAAACTTTGGTACTATCAGGAAATTTTTTATATAGATAAATATCGATATATAACAATTAATTGATATATATCAATTAAAAATTAACAATATTTATTGATAAACTAGTTATATATCGATATCTATCTATAATTGATATATAGTGTAAATAAATATAAATTGCTATATATCTATTAATTGATTTTTATTATATTTATTAAAACTAATATATAACGATTAATGAATATTAATCACTTATCTGTTTAAATCATTAAATTTTTGATCATCGACATGAAATGTATTAAAACAATTTAAAAATCTGATAAGATAGATCTACTGGATCTGGTTTTTTTTATTTTAATCTTTTTTTTCATTTCAAATTCAATTTTATATATATATATTATATTTTTTTGGTTTGACTTTTTTCTTTATATAAGGCCATGTAAAATTAATTAATTGGTTTTCATAATCCAGTCAAGTCAAAATTTGGAAATTTCTGAAAAAAATTTTTATATGTTTTAATAACTGGATAAAAAATTTTTTTATAATTTTATAAAATTTTATATATAATTAAAAAAAAAACTGGTTGGCCAGGTCTATTTAAAAGTTTTATATTGTGTAAACCAAGTAATTAAATTTGTATGGCCTAAGTTATATTTTTTATTTTTTTTAGTTTGATTTTATTTATAATTTTTTTTATTTTAATTTTTTTCATTTGTTTGATTTATTTATTTATTTTTTTATTTATTTATTTATTTTTTTGTATTTTATTTC
>QKWP01002367.1:33465-47285 GCA_003550325.1 Gigaspora rosea
TAAATACTTTAATTTTGTCAAAGTTTAATCAATTCGAATTAGTTCGAATTAGTTTAGTACTATGAATATCACAGCATTTAATTCTAATATTTTATCGCATGAAAATATTTACTTTTATTAAGTTTTATGCCATATTTTCGAATTATTCTAAAATAATTTAAAAGTTTTTAAACTTTAGTAATACTTTAATTTAATTATAATTGTAAAATATGCGTTCTGAATTATTGTAAATTTATTCGATATCATGCGAAATATTTTGCATAATATTTATTTTTAGGCTTAAATTTTTATATTTAATATCATCTTTTAAATAGTTTAATATACTAAACTTTAAATTTAAGGTTTTTTACTTTATAGAATTTTATATGTTTTTAATTAATGCGAAACATTTCGAACTATTTTAAAATTTTCTAAACTAATTTAATTTTATTAGAAGATATACTTATTTACTAAATAATCATTAGTTTTATTAAAGCATAGAATTATATGAACATTATTTTTAATTGCTTCAACATTAACTATATTATATAATTCCGTTAATTTAAGTCTAGGACATCCATAATGATATTTGATTTCTTAAAGACTTAAAATCATTAATGCGAAATTATCCACATTTTCATTAGTAGTTTCAACTTTGATTAATAAGTATATCTAAAAAATTAAATATTAAAAATTTAATATTTTAAAAAATCTAAAAAAAGAATACAACAAATACTATAACTATCTACAACAAATTCCTTCATCTGTCAAATATTCAAATAGTTCTTCAGAATTCATAGCAACTGCTACATTGCTATACCAGGCTTTTCTATAAAAATTATCTGTTGCTCAAATTATAGACCCATTTTCTAAAGTTACTAAGCTATATATATTAATTATATAATTATTTTGGTTTGTTGAACTATAATACATAGTTAAATATTCTAATAAATGTTCAAGCCCAGAATATATTTTAGAATTTGGTCTATAATTTTTTAATCTGTAATCAATAAATTCCTGAGCATTATTTAAACCAAATGTCCAAATTAAATTAGTAAATTTAAAAGGATTTATAGTTTTGGAATTTTTTAGTTTGCTTGATAACAAATTTGATGCAATAGCCTGTCTTTGAACCTATATAATATAAATAAATTTAGTTAACTTTTAAAAAAATATTGTAAACATTATTAATAATTAAACAATTATTATCACTTTCATTATTTGATCCTCTATATTTTGTTTATTACTTAAATAATATAGTGTTTTAACAAAATATTTATAAAGACTTTCATAAGTTTCAGTAGAAAATCCATTCAAACAACCATATTTTTTAATTAAATCAGTAGTAAGATATATCCATGAATGCAATTTTGAAAACTTTAATTTAGAAGCAGAATATGTTTTAAAAAGTTTGGTAAATTGTTGAGCCCAATTTATTATTAGATTCTAAATAAAATAAAACTATATTAATATTCGATGATAAGATTATTTAATTTAAATTTTTCAAATAATTCAAAAATATTCACAATGTTGTGAAATTATTTACATACCTCAAAATCTTTTAAGTCACTATCAGTGAATTCTTCATATCGACTTAAAAGATATATATTATTCCAATCTTCATAAAGCTTCAATAACTTATTTTGAGTAGATTCACCAATATCCAGGTTGTCCAGAACAAATATCATAACCTTCATAAGGTTACGATTCTCATTTGCAGTAATTCTAGCAAGTGATTGAATACCATTTTTAAAAATTTTAAGTTCTGGAAATCTTGGAATATTAGCTAATCTATTATCAATAGTATCCAGAATTGAAGCTCCATATTTTTCTTTAATAGACTGCATGTAAAATTAATTTGATGTTTAAGTAATCCCAAATCTAAATGATGCATTCCATTAATAACTGTTGCTTCATAAATATTCATATCACTAAAATTAATAAAAGTATAAATGTTAATATTGATTATATATTGTCTAGTTATAATATTTAAAGTTCGAAATAGTTTAATATTATTCATATAGTTGTGAAACGAATAGCATTAATTAATCATCGTAAAAGTAAAATTTGCATTTGAATTCTAAATATATTTAAAATATTTTGATCCATTTTAAAATAATTCGCAATAATTCGAAATTATTTAAATCTAAAATAAGTATTTAAAGTTTGGTTTGTACACTTTAAATATTTTTAGTATTCCGAATATTTTTAAATTATTTTGAAATTATTAGAATAAAATAAATAAAACAATAAACTTACTTAAAGTTCCAAAAGTAATTTGGTATGGATTCTATACATACTGAATTTTCTTTACTATTATTAAGCCAGTTTCACATATTTCATAATTTCTAAGCACCAAATCATATTTAGAATGGGTATTATTTGCCAAATCTTCTCTATTTACTAAACAAAAATGACAAGGGTGATTTGAATTTGTTGATTTATAAGTCAGACAAAAGGTAGCAGCTTCCGGCCAATCTGCGATTATAGTCGAAACTTTCGGATATAACCAGACAACTTTGTTATTAATTAACATATTTATACCCAAGTTCGAATAGGTTCGAATTGGTTCTAATAAAATTTCTAAACATTTATGAAATGTTTGTCTGACTATTGGTTTATTTTTAGCAGATGTTTTAATTATTGGCAAATAACCCAATAACTGCTTTGCATCCTGCTTATTTCTTCGCCATGTAGGTATATTTCCTAGTGACATATATATTGGGTGAAGCTGACTTTTACCCAATGTGTCACAATTTGTTGCGTCTGAATATAAAATAATTGATAAAAGTTTTGATCCTATAGGCAAAGAATTTTGAGCAGTTTTCCACCACATTCCATTATTTTGCTCTTTATAAATAATCTCTTTACCATCCTTTAAAAAAAATAAAAATAGATTAATAAAAACAAAATAAATATTGTATTTACAAATAATATTAAAAGTTATATATACCTCTGTAGTTTTTAGGGTTCCGCAATTTGATTTGATCTTCAAATATTTGAATCAAATATTTGATCAAATTCAAATTCAAATTTGACTATATTTAATTTGATCAAATTCAAATATGCCCAAATTTGATTTGATTTGACAAATATTTGATTTGATTTGAAAATTACTATTAAAAATTCAAATTCAAATCAAATTCAAATTCAAATATTTGAATCAAATCAAATTCAAATCAAGGTCAATTTGATTTGATCAAATTCAAATTGATCCAATATTTGATTTGATTTAAATTTGAGGAACACTAGTAGTTTTATATAATTTTTTATATTCAAATTCTAAATTTTGTGCTATATCAGGAATTTTTAATATATTTTCAATACAGCTGATTAATGGTATATGGTATAAGAAATACTTAGTATCATCAAGATCTAATACTTTGGTTTTCTTATATGACAAGTTAGATTTAATATTATTCATGAACTCTTTTCCTTGTCTAATATTTTTTGGTAATGGTGATTTTAAATGTTTTGAATGCTTATTAAAAAATGAAATAATAGCATTTCCAGCTGCATTACTTAATTTATATTTAGTAACCAAAACCATTAAATCAGCGTAAGCTTCATTAGAAAATTCTTCATGTTTCTGATCAATTTCTTCATCTGAAGAAGAGCTTTGAATATGTTCGAAGTAGGTAGAATTATCATTAAAAAATTTCTGATCATCATCAATAGTAGTTTCAAGATCGTCAAGTAAATTAGAAGTTGGGTCAACTTCAAACATGTTCGAATTTATATTAGAATTATCTAATTCAAATGACATATTATCAAAACCACTACAAGTTCATCTGTATTAGATATATACAAAGGACTAGCAAGAGTGCTATCAATATTACTATTAGAATTGAATTGAATATCTTTAACTACTTTCGAAGATTTGTGAAACTTGATATTTTTAAATGATATCTTTTTGGCGAAAAATTCACTATCTGATTTTTTTTTTTTGCAGTTACAAGGCGAGGTCATGGCTTGGTCTTTTTATTAAGTATAGTGATCATTACAACATCCTTGACTATTGTATTAGATTACTACAGCCAACCCTCCATAAATGCAACTTGTAGGGACAAGCCTACAACGTGCATTTAGGGAGGTTTGCATTTAGAGAGAGCCAATTAAATTGCAGCTTTTAAAAATTAGATCATCAAGTTTGTGTAACTTCTACCAAAACTGTATAGCCTATCTTAAATACTAAAATTTGATTGGCCATGTGCATTTAGGGAGGTTAGTGTGATATAAAATGTTATTCAAGAGAACGTGCATTTACAGAATATAGAATGTGCATTTAGCACTAATAACATTTTACGGAATAGAAAAAAACGTGCATTTAGAAAGGTATTGCATTTATGGAGGTTGCATTTATGGAGGGTTGACTGTACAACTACCAAGTACTGAAACTTAGACTATTTTATCTACGACCTAAACCTACCAGAGCATCCTATATGTCCCACTCATATACTCAAAATAGTACATGTAGTGCTGCCACCACCGGTTCGTATTTCAAGCCATTTTTTGAATACTGCCGCAACCTTGGCCCGTATTTCAAGCCACTACCTTCCTACTAGTATGTGTAGCACAATACATTCCCTTACAAAGTTCACCAACCCCAGTACTTCACCCGATCCTCTTCTGGTTTCTTTCCAGTGGCTTGCCTTACCCCTACTTCGCTTTCTTTCCCCCGGTTACATTTCTACTCCCAATCCGAGGACCCGGAAAGAGTGGTCTGCCATTGGCGAACCCAATGGTCTCCCTCCCCTTGGTACATGCTTTTGTAACACATGTCCTTTTCCTCCAGTGCGACTCTGGCGGTCTGATTGGTAGAGCCCCGCCATAGGTCCTTTTGTCGTAAGTTTGCTTCCGGTCAGTTCACTTCTCAGTCAGTCCACTTCCGGTCCGTTCCCATCCGATTTCTGTTTAAGTACTATCAAAAGTCGGCTACCTCTTTGCTCAGGTCTTGCCAAGTATAGTTTCCTTTTGTCCTATGGTTCTGTGCATAATACAGCGCCTGCACTCCCCAAGATCTATGTGCCCCAGTTCTGTGCGTAATACAGCTCTAGAGCTCCTAATGCGGGTTGGTGTAACCCAGAAAACAGATCTGTAAATCTGAGCTCAGAGTCCAGGTTACCGTAACGCAGATAAATTTTTCGAAATTGTCTCCAGTAGGATTTGAACTCTGTATCTTTTGTTACAACTACTTGGGAGGCGACAACAATTCACTATCTGATTTATATTTATTAATATCAAAATTTTCATTTTGATTTTGTTTAATTGGTTTTGAATAATTGCGAACTTGAGCAGGATTATTCACAAAGAGCTGTTTATTTTCACTGGCAGTAAGAACACAAACATTCATATGTTTAGATAATCCATTGTGATTTTCAAAAGGACGTGAACAGAAAGTGCATTTGAAGTCAGACATTTTTAAGAAGATAAATTTTATAATTTAAAAAGTTTTGAAATGTTTTAAGTATGTAAAAGTTAATTGAATTGAAAAATTTAATACAAAGAGCAAAGATAACATTTCATCTTATTTATATCTAAAGACTAAATTTAATCTATCTAGTTTTTTTAATGAATATAATACATTTGATTTCATAAACTTTAAATTAATGCAATGCATTTCGAATTAAATAGATTTATTCCAAAAAGGAATATAAATTTTTAACCCAATTCAGAAATCTGCGAATTATTTCAAATTAATACAAACTAAGTGTTATTAGCAGAGGTCTTTTTTGATTTTTAACAGCTACCTACCTTGCTTTAATTCATTGGGAGTGTGTCAAGAGTAGCCCAGATTGGCATAAGAAGAGCATCTTCCTGCATTGCGAGTACAATATAAATTTCTAATTATGTTATATAATTGGAAATTTTACTTTGTATTCACAATGCAGAAAGATGCTCTCATTATGCAAACCTGAGTTACACTTGGCAATCCCAATACACTTTCGACGCACTAAATAGCTGTTAAAAATTGAAAAAGACCTCTGCTATAGTTATTTTTACAATATGTATTAAATTGTTACGTTAACAGTGCGATAAATGTATTAAAATTATTTGGACATAGATGCAAATATATGTGCAACTATTTAAAACGTTATATTTATTTTAGAAAGTAAGATAATGTTAAAAAATAATTCTCATTTAGAATATGTTCCAATAATACGCAAAAAAGTATATATAATAAAATTGCATTAAGTAATTTAGACTGATGATCTTTAAAATTCTTAATTTTAGCTAAAAATTAAAATTTTTTGATTTTTTAGCCACCAAAAAGGAAATTTTTTAAAAAATAGGCCTGCTCAATGGTAAAATTGACTCAGGAACATTTTTCACTTAGTTAGCTGCTGCAGCATCATTAAGAAAATTTTGCGTAATTTTGGCTTAATTCTGCTACACCTAGGATTAATAAAATATTACTATAAATAGAATACAATTAGAAAATATTACTATAAATAGTATATAATTAGATAGACAATCAACATTGTTTTCATTGTTTTACATTTCAACATTTTGCAACCTTGCGCACAGTTTAAACTTCAAGCAACTTCTCGATAATATTCCAACTATTTTTATTCGTTTAATATTAAAATTTTCTTTACTTCTTAAGCTTCTTATTTATTTATTGTTTATTTTATTTTTTTTTTTTAATTTACGTTTAAATTTTAAGTCTTCCGTTTATTATTTAATACTAACTATACTACTAACTTCATTTAAGTTTTTTTATCATTTTTTATCTTAAAATATTTTAGAAATGTTTAAAGGAATGAAAGTCGCTGCAAAGAAAAGTTCAAAGAAGGCCTCAAGCAAGAAGTCTAATAAGGAAAAAGGATCTCTAGAAGCAACAAGAGGTTCTGAACTGACTCAAAGCTTTTCGGATAGATTTGATAATCTTGGAATTGGAGTTTCTAATACTTACGAAGATTCGAATACTTCCGAATATATTTAAAAGTTTTAAATATAATTCTTTTTAATTTTTTAATCTTTTATTAATTATAATATATTTAAATAAAATTACAAGCGAGAACCTTAGCTAAGATTATCGAAAACCAAGGAGAAATACTTCACCAACTTCAAGAACTTAACTCTAAAGTCGGGAGACTAGAAAATCGGTTAAAAGAGATGGAGGAAAAAATGGATAATAATTTCGATTTTACTAATGAAAAAACATTCAAAGAAGTAATTATTTAAGTTTAAATTTTTTTTTAATAATATTATAAATCATTTAAAGTTATTTAATATTTATAAATATCATTTAATAAATTTTATTAAAGGACACGATTAAAGGTGTGGCTAAAATACTAATCGAAAAATCTATTTATCCTACAGAAGAGCAGATAAAAGCAGAAGTAGATAATTATGTACGAGCGAATTATAAGGATAATTTACGAAAGTTTATGACAGCTCAATGGAATTCATATTATATGAAGAATTTTCACGGACCAGTAAAACCTTTTTATTTAATTTATATGTTTTTTCTTATTTTCGAATATATTCGAAATATTTAAAAATATTTCGAAATTATTCGCCTTTTTTTAATTATTGCATTTTACTAAATTAATATATTTAGCTTTTGGAAAAGATTAGAGCTTTGCGGGGTACTTTGACAACAAAGATTAAATCCTCTACATTTTTTGTATTTGGAAAACTTTTAGAACCAATTAACAATAGTGCCTCACCTGAAACGGTTCTAAAGTGGAAAAAATCGGACAAAACTAAGGCATGCTACCGGCGGTTATTCGATGAGGTAGAAGATTCGGAAGAGACCTATATGGTTAAAATTTTAAAAAAAGTTTTTCCTTCTGGAGATGGCTCTCAAGAAAATGTAGCATATGCTATAGCCGTAGCCCAAGCAATGCTAAATCCGAAATATAATAAGATAACGATGTCCGATACTGCAATTAAATCTAAGATTGCAAAAAATGTAGTAAGTATTTATTAATATTTTTATTAATATTTTTATTAATATATTTTTTTTAAATTAATTTAAATAATTCGAATTGTTTCGAAACAAATAGGAGATCTTAAAACACAACACGGGATTTTCAGTATCAAGCTCCGAAGATGAAACAGAAGAAGAAAAATCTAACGAAGAATCAGATAATGTCGAAAAAGTATAAATAGTTTTTTAATAAATTTAATTAACTTTGAAATATTATTTTCGAATGATATAAATTATTCTAATTATTTAGGAACCCGTTAGGAAACGTAAAAATATTTCGAAGAAAAACAGCAAGGTTTTATATTTAATATAGTTGCAATTATATCGAAATTATTTAATATTCATAAGTATTTTTTAGACATATAAAAGACCAAGAGTGGGTAAGAAAAAAGATTTATAAGATATTTCGATTTATTTCAAACACATTCGAATTTTTGCAAAACTATTAAGAAAATTTAGAAACCACCGAAGAAGAGCAGGAAGATCAGGAAGAATTGCCAGAAGATCTGAAAGAAGATAATGATTCTAATAATGTTGAAAAGGTATAAATAGTTTTTAATTAATTTAATTAATTTAATTAATTTCGAATTATTATTTTCTAATTATATAAATTATTCTAATTATTTAGGAGCCAGTTAGAAAAAATAAAAATATTTCGAAGAAATCCAGCAAGGTTTGAATATTTAATATAGTTGTAATTATGTCAAAATTATTTAATATTTATAAATACTTTTTAGATATATAAAAGGCCAAGAGTGGGTAAGAAAAAAAGATTTATAAGTTATTTCGAATTATTTCAAACACATTCGAATATTTTCAAAACTATTAAATTAATTTGAAAATTTAGAAACCTCCGAAATAGAGCGGGATGATCAGAAAAATTTGTCAGATAATTCGAAAGAAGCTGAAAACGAACTGCAAGATAATAATTCTAGAGCTCCCAGTTCCTCATCCTCAGATGATGATAATGATTCGAAAAGAGAAAAGGATAGTAATTCAAAAAAAGAAACAGATAATGATTCGAAAAAAGAAATAGATGAAAGTGATGAGTAAAAGTTTTTTGTTTTTAGTTTTGTTTTTTTTTATACAAATAATGCTGCGTTTTATTTTTTATATATATTTTTTTAGCTTTTTTTATATATAACATTTAAAATTTTATAATAAAGTTATTAAAAAAAATATAATTCTTTCTTTGAATTTTTGGCATAGGGTTTTTTCTTGTTATAATTTTTATTTGGTTATATAAATTTAGTAAATTTCGCAAATGCAAAATAAATTGAAATAAATTAAATAAAAATTATTTTAATTGTTATTGCTTTAAATTATCACTATTTCGTAATATTTAATTTATAATGTATTTGCTATAATTTGTTTAGACTGATTTTTCAAAATAGTTCGAAATAGTTTAATGATGTTCAAATTCTGTACTACTAGATCCTTTTGTTTATAATTAGATCTTCAATTTTGGTTTTTTTTTCACTTTTTTGTTTTCATTTCATTTTTTTATTTTCAGTTCGTTCGGTTCATTTTTTTTGGTTTCATTTGTTTTTTTCATTTTTATTTATTTATTTATTTTTTAATTTTCTTTAATTTTATTTTTATTTGGCACTTTAAGAACACCTTTTCAAGAAAACAAACAACATTTCGAAACCATGCACAAGCAAATCCAAACTTCTGACATTTTGCAAGAACACACAACTAATGTCTCTGGCAATTTTAAATTTCCAAGAACGCTTTTTTAAAGAAATAAAGGGCTTTATTTATTTTTTCGTTTGACATAATTTGTTTTTGTATTTTGTTTTTTGTTTTTTTAATGGTTTATTAATTTATTTATTCTGGCACTTTGCAAGAAAAGAACCCTTACTTTCTGGTGCTTTGCAAGAGAACCAACCCAGACTTTTTTGGCACTTCGCGATTTTTTCGGCACTTCACAACTTTCGCAATTTCTGAATTTGCAAAAATGTGAACTTTTACTTTAGAGAAATGATGTCCCGAAGCATCCTTTTGCTGTGGGTTCCCTTATATTGGTGTTTCGCTTCAATTTTTCATTTCATGTTTTTTGTATTTGTTTTTTTGGTTTATTTTTAAAATTTTTTTTATTAATTTATTTTTTATTTCGGCACTTTGCGAAAAAAACAAACAACTTTTCGAAACCTTGCATATGCCAACTACGACTTCTGACACTTTCAAGAACATACTCCTAGCAATTTCTAAATTTTCAAGTACACTTTTTTAGAGAAATGAGTCAAGTTTTTGCAAGTTCTTGCAATTTTTCGCTTCATTTATTTTTTCGGTTCATGTTTTATTTTTTTTTTTTTTAAGGTGAGGCCTTGCTTATATCTTTATTGGATAATTTATATAAGTAATTACATATAATGTGAAAAAATTAAATTGTACAAGAACAAATACATATAAATTACATGCAAGAATAGAAGCTCAGACTAATTTATCTGTGACCTAAACCTTTGTTTCATATTTTTTGTTTTTGTTTTTTTGGTTTATTTTTAAAATTTTTTATTAATTTATTTTATTTCGGCACTTTGCGAGAAAAACAAAACTTTTTGAAACATTGTGCATGCCAACTACGACTTTTGACACTTTCAACTAGCAATTTCTAAATTTTCAAGAATGCTTTTTTAGAGAAATGAGCGCTAGTTTTTGCAAGTTTTTGCAAGTTTTTGCAAGGTTTCACTTCATTTATGTTTTCGTTTCGTGTTTTTTGTTTTTGTTTTTGTTTTATTTTTAAAATTTTTTTTATTAATTTATTTTATTTTGGCACTTTGCGAGATAATCAACCAAATTCTCGAAACCTTGCACATACCAATTACGACTTCTGACACTTTCAAGAACGATAAAAAACAAAGAAGCGAAGATAATAGCTAACTGTGAGGTGAGCGAAAATAAGTGTGTAGGGCTAGTTTTTTGTATATAGTAATAGAAATAGTTGCAATGAATTGCTAAAATTAGTTTAAAATATTTGTAATAATGTAAAAATAATATGTTATATATAATAAAGAAATGTATATTTAATAAATGTAAAATATAGGTGTGGCGACTTAGAGAAGTTGGTAAGTTGTTACCCCCAAGTGGCAGGTCTAGGGTTCAAATCCTACTGACGATGCTTTGAAAAAATAGACCTGTGTTCTAGTAACTGTTTCCTATAGATCGGTTGGGTATATTACTTGTAGTCCTTGGTTACCATCTCGAATGGGAGCTTTCGGGCGAAGTTGTTTCTCGTGATACAGACAAATCCAAGGAACCGGGAAAACAGAATCCCATTTGGCAAGACCCGAGTAAGGAGGTAGCAAAGATCTTTTACGGTGCTACCAAAACCGGAATATTGGACCGGAGCCGAAGTACCGGACATTAACCTCAGGGACAAGGTCTACCAATCTGGCTGCCGGATCAGGTACTGAAGGAAAAGAACCTATGTTATAGAAGTAGGTACCAGGGGGAGAAAAACCATAATGCTGGGTAGATCAATCCTTCTGGACCAACTGGATTGGGAGTCTGGAAAAACTGGTGAAGGACTGGTAGGAAAGTGATAGTGGGTACCGAGGTTGGAGCGAACCTTACAAAGGCAGAAGTAGGTATTGGTAAGAGGACAGGGTAACCCTGTCTGGCAAGTATTGGCCTCAGTCATAGCGATAAGTACCGAAGCATAGATAAATACCTGATATGGGACAGGTACCGCTCTACCAAGTCTCCTATTGAGGATAACAGGACCGGGAATACCCAGCTGGGTCCTAAGGCAATGGATAAGTATCCAGAACTTGCTGACTGACTTATGTAACAAGTCTGTTTTGGTGATACAAAATGGGTTGGCAGGTGGAATATGGATCAGAGGGTTAAATAGGCAATTCCCGTAGTTGAGTTGCAGGTATAGTATCTAGTGTGGAACTCTTGGGTGAACCACTTAAATTAGACACCAAAAGTGTATGTGTGGCTGATGTATCCTCGTCTAGGATCAGAGTGTTTAAATAGGCAATTTCCGTAGTTGGGTTGCAGGTATGGTAGCTAGTGTGGAACCCTTGGGCGGACCACTTAAATTAGATACCAAAAGTGTACGTGTGGCTAGATGTATCCTCGTCTATGTAACAAATGCAGGTATTTTTTTTAGAGAATACTGACGGTCCTAATATCTTGAATAAAATTCCTAAGTCCCAAGATGGGTACTTTAATTATAAAAAAAAAAAATAAATAAATGTAAAATATAATGTATAATAATAATAGGATTTAATAATTTATCACAATGGCGATGTATCGCCACCCCTGATCGACCAATTAGAATGCAGGATCAGGTGTAATGTGAAATCGAAGCGATTCCGATTTTTTTTCAAAAATCGGCTATAGCACGAAATTTTGTCTATGAAATCATCTTTTGTGCTATAACAAATAAAACTCCTCTCAAAATTTTGGGTTAGAACCTCTTTACTAATCACCCTACCCTAACCCTAACCCTAATCCTCACCCTAACCCTAAACTAACAAATTATTTCATTGTTTTGATTTCACGTTACACCAGATCTTATAGGGTGCGATATATCGCATAGGCGAAAAAATAAAAAATTCATAATAATAAATAAAAAAATATAAAATTTTATATTAAATTGCAAAACTGTGCGAAATATTGCGAAAACCTGTAAAAAAGCATGATTATATGAATATGTATATCATTTATTTATTTTTTAAAAAATTTTGAAAATTTTGAAAATTTGCAAAATATGGCGAAACAATGTGAAAATATCAAAATATTACCTTCTGCACGCATTAGTTTATTGATCTGCATGAGTACGCGACCCCTGTAGGGAAGGTAATTTGCATTTTTTTATTTGGTCTATTTCGCAATATTTTGCAATATATTTTGAAATATTTCGAAATAATAACCGTAATATTACCGTAATATAATGTAATATTACATAATATACCACGTTGATCGTAAGATTTTCGTAATATTACGGGAGGACCCTGGACATCTCTCATATAGGTCATAACTGATCTGCACAAATTTTAAGGGTTTTTCTACCTCTAAAATCAAGTAAATTTGCTAAAAATTCAATTATTACATGAAGTTTTTATAGTAATTTGCTAAAAACTAAATTATTATATTTAGATAGTGCTCTTAGGTTCGGGTGCTCTAAAAAAATTTGTGCAGCATATAAAAATACATTTTACTGGCATATTTACTTTTATATTTCTTGAAAATTTAAGAAAAGATACTTAATTTTGGATTTTTTGATTACAAAATCAAAAATTAAGTATCTTTTCTTAAATTTTCAAGAAATATAAAAGTAAATATACTTGTATAATGTATTTTTATATGCTAAATAAGTTTTTTTTTTAACCTTAAGCAGCCACGCTAATACTTTATTAAGATACTTGTATTTACTATTGTACCAACAATTGTACCTACATAGCACTACCTAATAACTAAGTTTAGCATCATCCGGCCATCCAGTCGGTACCTAAGTACCCGGATACCTAAATGCGACCTACCGTACTGTCCCGATACCATATGGTATTAGAACAGATAGCTTATCTAGCTACTTAAAGCCAAAATAAAAAGGTCAAAGATCTTCCCCTTTTTACAACAAGCTAGAAATTATTTTCCTATCTTCTCTTTTCCTTTAACATTTCAAGAAGGCTTGTCAACATTACTAACTTCCTTTAATCTTCCTTACCTAGCCTCTAGGACAAGGAATATTTCTTCCTAATCTATACGAACAATAGTTTTTTAAGAAAACAAAAGGAGATATAAAGAGGGTATTACTACAAAACCTACACGACATCCAAAATGAACAAAGTAAACAAAACAAAAAGAAACATAGACAAAAAAGACAAAGAAAAGAAAATAAAATTGACATCGTTCATAAGAACTAATTTTAAAAATTATATAGACTGTA
>QKWP01002367.1:49361-71265 GCA_003550325.1 Gigaspora rosea
AATATTTAACCAAATAACTTGAAATTTTAGAAAGCAAAATTTTAATCTATTCTCTATTGATTTTATTAGTGCGCAGTAACTTGTTTCATTTGAACTTGTGAAAATCTAGCCTGTGATGGTGATTTTTCTGTTTTGATCAAAATTGAAAATTTTAGAAAATCCCGAATCTGGAAGCAAATTGAAAAAATCATTAAAACTTCATCAATATTAATCCGTTTTTGATAAAATTTTAACTGAAAACTCTTGAATATCTATTCTATCAACTTATTTAATCGTATTTTGTATGTTTCATTTTGAGAAAGTGCCTCCAGAAGCATTTGAATTTAGGGGAAAACTTGTGAAAATGTATGCGTTCAAATTTACAAAAATGTTAATATCTTTATGAGTTTTCAATATTTTTTCATAAAATTTGAGATTCTATTAGTCCATGATATGCGCTATAAGTAGGGTGGAGGGCATAAAGAGTGCATAAGGGCACAGGCATGCCCCCATGGGCATGCCCCCCGGGCATGCCCATGGGCATAAACTTTTTTTATATGCCCATATGGGCATCTATATATAATAAAATTGTTAACCAATCAAATAATATTTTGAATCGATTGAATTCACATATTATAAAGTTCGAATCTCCTAATAAATTGAATTCTATTCCAATGTATGTACATACGTATGTTGTAATGGGGAAACATGATCTAACTATAGCACAAAAACATGACCTAATGCCAGAACCTTAAATGCGCATTGATCGACATAAATTAATAAATGGAAGTCAATTGGCTCGAGCGAAGCTCCATTAAGAATAATAGAAAGACATTTCTGTGATTCGAATAGTGGGAAATAAAGTCATAGTCGTGTAAATGAGTATGAATTGCTCATCATTATTCGTAAAATCCCAATCCCATCCACTAGTCTTTTGAACTTATCACGTCACGTTGTCATGATCCCCTCATGATCTAACTATTTATAATTTTTATTTTTAATATTCAGTTTCCGTTTCATTTTATTCTTTATATGTCTTGTTTATTGTCATAGGCTTATTTAACTTTATGTCTCTGTTGGGAAGTTGTCCTGTTGAGATTTCACATGGATCTGCGAAATCGTAGCAAATTATGTAAGATTAGAACGATCTTTGTGTAAATTGTGTGAAAAGGTGGCGGTACTAAAAAATTCAAGTTGACGTATAACAGATCGAAAAGATGGCTAAGCTGGATATTCCGAGACCAAAACGGTTAGATCCTGAAGAACGGTCATTGACTGGCTGAACAGACGGGTGGCCAAATCGGGGAGAAACATATGAAATCAGATAAGCATAATTCAAATGAAATTTATTAACTGCCTAATTTGGAAGCCAATTCAATGACTAACGTAAGATAATCGACAAAATAAAAAGTTAATATCTAGCACTATTGGCTAGGCGCATCCAATAATAACATATCACATGCGTGCAATGCTTTTTGATAATTAGGACGAAGGATGTGTAAAATGCTGTAATGCTACAAATTAGAGAGAATTATGTCTATGTTAGAACGAGATCGCTTCATTATTATCATGTAGAAATGAACCTTCCCATTAACTTCAACAAGATTTTATATTTCATGTGAATCTAATTAACATATAGGAAGTAGGCAGTATTGGCCGAAGAGATCTATCCTGAGTAATTAGTTGTGACGTCTCATCCGTTTATTGTTATTTATTGCTAATTGTTGCTTTGTTCCTGTTTCTGTATAAATGATATTTCAATTGTTATATGATAGTATTTCGTGAATCATGTTTGTTGAATATTACTTGTAACTATAGGAGCTAAATCCTTATATTGCTCTCCCGATTTTATAGTTATAACTTACACGTCAATTTAATATTTTCGCAATATATTTTGTGTTATTTTTTGAGAATTATGTTTTACAACATGGCAATTTATACTCATTTGCCACAGTGTCTTCAGTTACGTACGTAGTCAGCTAAGTTTGTAAATTTAGTATATGTAGTTGAATTTTATGTATAATTATATAATCGGTACTTATTAATAGATAAATAATGATAAACAAACCTTAGTTATAGATGCTTTTAAGATTACGTACGAATTTGCATAAGTGGATTTCAAATTTAAATTAGCTTAATAATATTATTATTATAATAATTGCATTTATAGTAATTGCATATTAAATAAGATGTTTACGAAGATTCAATTAAGATATCAGTCCAAGAACGTATCCTGTTTAATCAATGAAAATAATTTGTAAATTCTGAATTCAACAAGTCAATAATTTTATTTAACGTTGTTAAAATATAAATCATTAACATGTGCTAATAATTAAAAAGGAAGTACATTTATGATGTAATTCTGATGTGAAGTTTTTTGTGTAATTTTAGATTTTGACTTTCTTTTTTGTACGAAAACTTTAATTGTCTTTTTATCAATGCTTCTATTTAAATTAATTCTGTTAATGCAGAAGTTTAAGTTTATAATTTAATTATATACAATATCTTCCGAATCGTCACAAATACCTGAAGAAACTGAAAGTAATAATAATAACCGGCATTGGCGTGCACCTGGATCATCATTTGGAAAAAGATGGCATGGTTTTGAACAATCAACGGATAAAGATAGTGCAGGTCGTTACTATGCAAAATGTATATACTGTTCAAATGAAATGCCTGGTAAACCTGAGAGAATGTATAATCATATAGTAAATATATGCACATTTATTTCTCCAGAAGAATAAATGGAATATATCAATAAAACACATTCAGAGCATATACTAAGTTCTAGTAATAAAAGACAACAAAGTGATGATAATCAAATTACACAATCTCAATCACTTGTTACTTCTACGATAAAACAACAATCATCAATTTTATCTCACTTTGAAAACCACTTACAAATGAACAAATGCATAAACTACATTATATTTTATTAGATGCTATAATTTATGGCAATATTTCATTTCGGTTTGTCAAAAATCCTTTTTTAAAAAAATTTTTGAAAGAATTGCGGCCTGCTTATAATCTTCCTTCAAGAAATGTGCTTGTTGAATCTATTCTTGTATTTCATTATACAGATTATTTAACAAGATTATTTGATAAGTTAAATAATTCTATGAACATTACTCTTTGCATGGATGGATGAGAAGACGTATCTAAAAACTCAATTTACGGCTTTATGGCACTAAAAAATGAAGAAGAATATGTTTTAGATATTTTAGATCTATCAAAGGAACATCATACAGCAAATAATTTACAAGTAGCATTAGAAGAGGCTATAAAAAGATCAATGTTAAAATATGATTCAATTATAGCTTTAGTTACTGATAATCCTTCAACTATGATTAAGGTTCGAAATGATTTAAAAAGTAAATATCCGAATATTGTTACTATACGATGATGTCTTAATACATTCAATATTATTGCAAAGGATATTGCAAAACATACTAAGGCCAAATCGATAATTAAACAAAATTTAAAATTAATAAATTTTTTTACAAATTCCCATTTTTGAATTGCTAAACTTCGTGAATGGCAAAATAATTCAAATATACAGCATAGTTTATTATTATTTTGTGAAACCCGCTAGTATTCATTAGCAAAAATGTGTCTTGGAATTTCTGCATATGAAGATGGATTCAAACACTGTGCTATTGAAAGCTTCCGCTCTGATGCTCCAACTATACCTGAAAATGTTCAAATTATTATTAATGACAAATTTCATTTCGCTTATAATTATGAGCTTCAGCAAGTTTTATTACCAATCGTAAATGCAATTGGAACTTTGGAAGCATGTACTTAAACTTTAGCCGATATTTTTATTCAATTAATTAATTGTAGAAATACAATTATAAATTTAAAAAATATTGATACAAGTTTGCAAAATTATGCTCTTAACGCAATTAACAAACAAGCTCGATATTTTGATGATCAATCAGGAATATACTTTGTAGCTCTTTTTCTTATTCCACAATATAGACAAATTGCTGTTTCAAAAAAAACCTTTCTTTATATTACTAGAAAAGCAATTCAATTAGCAAAAGATTGGAAATTTAAAAAAGAAGAAGGTATTCAATTATACGCTGATCTCACAGAATATTATAATTATAATGCATTTCAAAATAATTTATATCCACAAAAACCACGATCATTTTGGAAATTAGTTACTGGAATGCCTATTTTAAAACAATTTGCTATTAAAATTTTTGCAATTGTCCCACATGGTGCAGCTATTGAAAGATTATTTTCTTCACTTGGACTTATTAAAACAAAAAATCGTAATCAAATGAATCCAAGTACTCTTAAAATGATTGGTGTTATACGAACAAAATTACATACTGAAATTAAAATGGAATTAACTAGTCAAGATAATTTTGAAAGTTATTCAAATTTAGTAAATGAAAATTATGATAGTAGTGAAACTTTTGAGTATGATATTAGCAATAAAAATGAAAAAAATAATACTAATAATGAATTAAATTATTTAATTCAAGATACAAATTCAAATACAATAGAAGATCTTTTTGATTTTTCTATTTTATTATCACAACAAGAAGTAACTCCTATAAACTTAACAGAAAATGAGGATTGGACAGTAGAAGATATTATTACATATTAATATATATATATATATATAAACTATTCTTTATTATTTGTTTTTTATTATATTAAATATGATTGAATATATTGATTATTTTATAAATAAAGTTATTTTTTATTTGTTTTTAATTATATTAAAGATGATTTAAATATATTGAATATTTTATAAATAATGTTATTTTTTATTTAAGTTTTTTTTATAAATTTGAGTTTTTTTTATGAATCAAGTTATTTTTTTATTTGGTATAATATTTTTTAAAAAAGATAATTTATATTTTTAAACATGCCCATGGGCATGCCTAGGCATGCTTCAAGCTTTATTTTATGCCCATATTGGGCATGGCTAAATTTGTTTATGCCCCCACCCTAGCTATAAGTCTTGTTATAAAATTTTTTTAGTTAGCATAGTAAAATTTCTTGTAAATCATTGCCGAACAGTGGGTTATTTTAAAAAAGCAAAAAAACATATTGCAAAGAAGCTGCGTTGAAATTGTTTACAGGAACTTTCATCAAAGATATCTTTACGAGTTCTTGACCAAATTTGATAAAAATTTTTTTATTTTAATTGTACGAATCCATAGAATTCAAATAAAAAATTTTTTATTAAATTTGATCAAGAACTTATAGAGATAATATTAACTACAATTATTATGCAAATTACTAACTAATTCACATCTCTATGCAATTGTATTATATATTTATTTGTTTATTGATATACAATCACGATCAATGATCATAATACATATGCGGGGTAAGTACCAAGTTGCTATTAATACTAAAACCCGATTACATGCTACAACTACTTTTATTTATTTTTAATTATAATTGATTATCACTTTACTCTATATAGCCATTAACAACTTGTTATATCTGGATCGATTATTATAGCGCAACTTAACTTGTTACAATAATTTTTGCAAAAATGTGGGTAAATTGCTAAAAATAAAATATAACATGCATAAAATCTTTGTGATTCACCAAAATATTCAATTATGACCCTTTTTAAAATTAACTTCAATTTGCTAAAATTTAAATTTGGACCTTAGATCAAATTTGAATCAATTTGCTTAAAAAAAAAATATAACATATATCAGAGATGTCCGGGGTCCTATTACGGGCTGTAATATCTTACATAAGATTACGTATATATAATTCGCTGATGTTATAGAAAGATCAAGCTTAACAAGGTTATAGTTTGGGATAAAGATGATGAACTGCAGCTGATAAACAACTCAAAAGAAGTGCTAGAGGCAGTATATGCGTACTTTAGTGGCCAGTATATAGAAAGAAGACACAAAGCTGATAATATACCAGAAAGCTGGAAGTCAGTTTACAGGGCATATGAATAGTGTTCTGACCCGGGTAAGTATCACCCGGGTCACCCGCGGGTGGGCGGGTGACCCGGGTTGAGTTATGGCCCACCCGGGTGGTCACCCGTGGTTCAACCCGCGGGTCAGTGACCCGTATGGGTTTATAGCGAACTTCGATACGAAGTTGATCTGTAATAAATAGATAATATTTGATCTTTTTAAGATCTTTTACATATTTTTTTTTCTTTTTCTTTTATTTAAATTTTTTTATTTTTTTTTTATTTTATTAAATTTTTTTATTTTATTTATTCAAATTTTTTTTATAACGTTACATTTTTTTTTTACATTTTTTTAAGATCTTTTTGATCTTTTATTTAAATTTTTAAATCTATACTAAGATTAGTATTAGTTTTTATGTTTTTCTTTTTTATTTTTTGTTTTTTTTTTTACTAACTATTTCTTTCTTCTATAGGTTTTGTATACTGCCGGCAAGAGTAAAATGGCATAATATTCAGAGATCTCGACCTGGAAGTGTTAGAACTGACTAAGATAAGTATTAGTTCTTTTTTTTTTTTTGCTTTCTTCTTTTTTATTTTTCGTTTTTTTTTGCTAAATACTCCTTTCTTCTATAGGTTATGTGTACTACTAGGAAGGGTGGAATGGCGTGAAGATTTAGAGATCTCGACTCAGAGATCTCAACCCGGAAGTGCTAAAACTAATTTTTGTATTTCTTTTTATTTTTCGTTCTTTTTTGCTAATTACTTCTTTCTCTTATGGACTTTGTGTACTGCCGGCAAGAGGAAATGGCATAAAGATTCAGAGATCTCGACCCAGAAAGGGTGAAACGGCATAAAGCTTCAGAGATCTCGACACGAAAGTGCTAGAACTGGCACTAAGATAAGTGCTTATTCTTTTTTCGTGCTTTCTTTGTTATTTTACTAATTACTTTTTTTCTAGTTTTTGTAAGGTTAAATAGAAGAGATTCGGGAACTGGTTAGTCACATTATAGTTGTTGACGGGTTTGTTATGAAGAGCAAAGAGTATTACATTAGTACCAAGAATGGAGCGATTAGTAGTTGATAGTTAGATTAGAGCGAATGTATAAAAATTAAATAAATTTAAATAAAAATATAAACTTAGTTTCGGAATTTTGGTATAGTTTCGGAATTTCGGCATAATTTTTCAAAATAGTTTCGGGCAGCATCATTACCCGCGGGTGACCCGTAGCAGAATTTTTTTTATTACCCAGTGTTCACCCGCGGGTGACCCGTAGCAGAATTTTTTCTATTACCTAGTGCTCACCCGGGTATGATTTTGACCCGGGTTGAACGGGTCACCCGTAGACCCGGGTGACCCGTCGATCACCCGGGTGACCCGCGGGTCAACCCGCCGGGTGACCCGGGTCATGTTTTTTTAAACGGGTCCAATCACTACATGTGAAAACATCAAGGCCGAATGGTATAATGAAATAGAAAAAAGTGGCACAATAGAAAAGTGGGATGAAGCCGTAAGAAACACAAAAAATAATTCAGCCCTGGACAATCTGGGATTATGTACCCATTATTAAAATGAGTGGAAAAAAAAGCCAAAGAACTACTGGCAGAACTAGCATCAGTATGCTTAAGAAAGGGCTAATACTGAGAAAATGGAAGTTGGAGTTGCTATATTTGATTCCAAAACATGAAGACTGGAACTATAATCTAAATAATGTAAGACCAATAGCTCTCATTGAGGTTGTAAGGAAATGTACAGTAAGAATCCTAACAATTAGGCTATATAAAATATTAAAAGAAAGAGACATTTTGCATAGTTACAACTTCGCTGGACTGCCAAGAGGTGGCACAGCTGTGCCAATTCATATAATTAACAACATAGTTGAAGATGCGAAAAAACAGGGAAGAGAGTTATGAATGGCTTTTCAGGACATGAAGAAGGTATTTGACTCGTCAGTTTAAAAATATTAAGACTAGCTATGTATAAAATTAAAATCCCAGAGTGCATAATTTTTTTTATAATAGAGCTATTTGATAAACGGGAAATAGAAGTAATTACAGTAGTAGGGAATATAGCAAAGTTCCAAGCTATGGATGGTATAGACCAAGGGGTGGTGATTTCTCCCTTGATTTGGCAAATATTTTACGACCCGCTTTTAACAGTAATACAAAATAGAGAAGACCTAGGATACGAAATTCAAGTGGATTAGCCTACAGATATCTGCGAGCTAAAGCTTAACACAATAAAGTGGAAGCAGGCAACCTTGGCATATGTCGATAATATGGTATGGTTAGCAAAGTCCAAGAGTAAAATGATGAAAATTATTGAAATATCTGAAGAATTTTTCAAAATCAATGACATTAAAATAAATGGTAACAAGTCTGAACTAATTGTTATCAATTCAAGTATCAAGAAGGCCGATTCACAAAAAAAGGATGGGATACAAATAGGAGGTGCTACTGTCCAAGCAAAAAAAAAAGAAAAGCTATTAGATACCTAGGAATCTGGTTATCAGAACGGAAAGGAAAAAAATGCTGTTCTGAGATTGTCAAAAAAGAAGTTCAGCAAGTCACAAAGGCAATTCAGAAAAAAAAAATGCCGCTTGATCAGCTAGTTTATATAAACAACAGGGTTCTGATACTGAGATTAGAATACCGGCTACAATGCCGTTTATTGTCCGAAAATATGTGTACAAGATTACATTACCCAATGATAATGATGATCAAAAACAAGACGAACTTAGCAAAGACCTTGGCAACGTCAGTAGTCATACACAAAAATTTGGTAGGCGCTAAGACATATGGCAGAACCAGATTGCGCACCACTTTACTGAGCTAGCAGTAAGGCTCAACGATGATAGCACAGTAGAATACACCACATGGATCAGAGTAATGCAAAGTCAACTATGTTGTAAATGCACAAAAAATATTAGAAGTAAATAGTACAAAACTGGAAAATTACTGTATTAGGAACAATTTGTCATACAATATAGTCAAGTTGGCTAAAAGATTCAGGCTAGAAATTGGGAACACCACAAAGGCAAATATGCTAAATTTTGCTACAAGTGATCTAGAGCTAGCAGAATTGTTGAATAAACGTAGCCTAACAAGGTTCTGTAACGAGAAGAAGCTGCACCTATATACGATAGACAGAGTTGGCACATTTATCCATTAAAGTGAATAGAGAACAACTCTATTGGCATCACTCCATTGCTCTATTGAGAATAATTTGCAAATAGAGCCAATGGAGGCCACCTAGCTTATAATATAGCATTTGTTTATAACTAATATCTAATTCCATTGGCTCCATTGGCTCCATTGGTTCTATTGGTTCCATTGGCTCCATTGGTTTGCAATTTTTTTAATAGAGTATATTCATTGCCAACTCTGACGGTAGGGCAGTGTTGTACATTTTGGCTGTCCAAAGAAATTTTGGCTGTCCAAAGCCTTTTTTGGCTTGTCCATGTCCAAAATTGTCCAAACATCCAAGATTGTCCAAAGCTTGTTCAGGCTTTAATAATTAATAAATTTATCTAAAAAATATATAACTATATATTTTTTTAGGTACTAAACACATTCTAGTTAAAATTAAAATAGGTTATTTTAATAAAATTTTAAGTAATTTTACTTTATTTAATTGTCCAAAATTGTTCAAATTATTGTCCAATGCTGTTTCATGACAACACTACGATAGGGCAGCTGTTAAATCCAAGCAGAACCCAGATGCTCACATGGTAGCAAGTCAAGAAAATAAGAGGACAAAAGTGTAGTGGAAAAAAGGCAACCTGGTTCGCGAAACTAGAACAGAAGTTGTTAGTAAAAAATACAGAAACTAGAAAAATTAAAAAAATGTTTAAAGTGGCAAAAACAAACAACATGTTATGTAAGACCAATTTGGGAGAAATCACAAGTGACAAAAGAAGAAAAGAGTGAATCGTTTTTGGCATGAGAAATCCACGAAAAGAATGTGAAATTGCAAGAATCCTCAAAAAGAAAATAAACCAAAAACTACTTCTCCAGCATTGGGTAAGCGAAGAAGGCTCCAGGAAAAAGTTATGCTCTATTAGAAAGTGTCAAGGCTGCGAACTTGCAGATGATGCAGTAAAGGGAGAGTGCATTTTTTATAAAGCATTCAGGAGCAACAAAAAAGTGATTGACAAAAAACTCATACAGAGAAATAAAGAGTGTGAAGAAGAGCGATACAAACTAGAGTGTAACTGGACACAGTTGGTTTCATTCACAACAATGAGCATAGAGAAAGATGAAGAAGTAGAAGAACAACTATCTCCAATAGTGATAGTAAAGCCAGCTGAAAAAGAGTTCATAAAAGACCAAATCAAGGGGACAAAAGCACGGAAAAGGCCAAAAGAAATTGGGTTTAAGATCAGAGATGGAAGCCTATTTGAGGTATTCTCGGATAGATCACTAAATTGTGACAGTTTAGGAATAGGAAAAACAGAGTTAGAAATTGGCTAGGTTATTAGTAGAATAGATAGTAAAGTAGAAAATATAGAATTTAGTAGTAAGTTTAATGACTGGCCTGCTTCAATGAGAGCAGAATTAGGTGCGATTTGGACAGCCTTATTAGTTATGCTACAGGAAGCAGAAGTGCGCATTCACATTGATAGTGCAAGTGCAATTAGCACTATTAAAAAAATGAAAAAATTATAAGAACGTGTGAGGATCTGAAGCTCAAGAATGGGAGCGTTCTGCGAGCAATCATAAAGTGTTAAAACAAGAAAAAGCTAAAGCTGCATATGCACAAGGTAAAAAGTCATAGCGGTAATGAGCTAAACGAGGCAGCAAACAGGTTGGCCAAGGAAGATGCAAAAGGCCGCATGCCTTCAAAGGAAATCAGATCATACAAAGACACTATCTGCCTACCCATACTGGAAAAACAATATTATCGACCAACCTTTGAGAAACTTTGTCAACACTATGATAATTGCACAATATGACGCAGAATAGGTAGCGCTTAGCTCTATAGGGGAGTTAGTGGAAAAGGATACAAGCAATGCTAGTAGCAGGAGTAGGTGGAGAGCATATGGGATAATATATGCAAAAATAAAGGGTCAAGATGCACAAGCGAAAAGAGAAGTAGAACCTGGGTTTTCCAGATCAAATGTGTGCCAAACAGCTCCACCTTTTACAAAAGAAAACCCGAGGTATACAAAACTAGTATATGCATCAGCTGTCTAAGAAAAGAAGAGACACAAGACCATCTAGTATCCTGCAAAGTATACGGAATTCTGTAGAAAAGAACAAGAAGAGAGATCTGTAATACGATACTGACAAAGCTGAAAAAAAAGGAAGACTTTAAAACAGTAGATGAAACAACATGGGAAGATGTCCTGTTTGAAAACACTGACGAAGAAAAAGAAACGAGGCAAGCTGCGTTAATTAGAGGGTATATTCTGAAAGAAGTTGATGAGAAAATCGAACAAGTCATCTGCGGAAAGCCGAAAAAGAAAAACAAATTTTCTACCTTTTAGCACGCAGCTTCTAGAAAGTATTTTATAAATGAATTTGGTGTTTTAGATGTGAAGTCTTCAACGAATGGGAAGGCAAATGGAATCTCGCTAAGACAGAAGAAAGGAAAGCAAGATGAAAAAAGTAGGAAACCAGAAAAAAGAAAAAGGGAGAAAACATATATAGAAAAAGATAAAGAGAATAGCCATCTAGATAAAGGAGTAAGCGATGAGAAGGAAAAAAATAAAGGAAAAGAAAAGAAAGATTTTAGGCATTGTGAAAGAAACAATAAGAAACTATATTTCTGGCTTTAGTAAACTGGCTTGGTCGTCTCTCGTCAAACTGGTATACAAGAAGGATAAAAACATTAATAGCTAATCAGTTCTGACAAGGCTAATAGCCTCCACCCATTGCTGTTTAAATAACTCTCAGTGAGTTGAAGGCTTTAAAAAGAGGGAAACAGCTGTCATGGCAGGTCGCACCTGGGCTTCGTTGAAGTCGAGTGAGTCTTTATTAGATATAGAAAAGTTTAAAGTATATAGTAATATAGAAGTAAACTTAGTGCATGTATATGTAATTCTTATTAATAAAGGCAGAGCCGCTAGTTAAAAAAAAATAAATAAAATCAAATTTTTTAATTAAATATTTTTTATTATCAAAATATTAAGGGGCATACCATTTATATATAATTTTTACCATAGATACATGGTCAAAGGTAGTGAACACGTCCATATATTATATTAATCAATCAGAATTAGATAAAATGATCACACCATACATGGGTAAAGGTGGCTACTAAGTAAAATATTACGTAATAAATGGCGTGCTCCTAATTGTTTTTAGAGTTTAAAAATTTCATACACCTGCACAGTCATGCATCCTTGATTGACCAATCAAATTTTTAGCATGTGATCGTTAGCAAGGTCAAACCGAGCATCTGACCTTCTGACCCATTAATACAGACTTGCAAAAAATTTATTAAAAAATAATATCATTTTTTATTAATAAAAAAAAATTACATTATTTTTTATTATTAAAAAGAAAAAAAAATTTAACCACTAATTTAATCTTTCTCTAACTATAACTCAATCGCATAATAAATATTTCAATAATGTAATGCGACCAATTCAAAGCCCAAAGTATTAACAAGCTTTAAGAACAACATAACAAAAGCTCAAACAATAACAATACCAAAAGAATGAAACCTGCCAACAAAGACTTATACTATGACATCAGCACCGAAATACGATGAAACAAAGTAACAAAACCGTAAAGGAACGTTCAACCAATTTCACGATCCAGCAAACCTAAATAAGAAAAAAGAGAATAACGAAATTAATGAACAAAAAACTGCGAAAAAAAATATACACAAAAGAAAAAAACTAAACTCACCTAACTACCATCCCGGTGCTATTATGACCCGGCGAACCTAAAAAAGAAAAAAGAGAACAATGAAGTTAGTAAACAAGAAATAGCAAAAAAAACACACACACATACAAAAGAAAGAAACCCAAACTCATCTAAGTACTGTTCTGGTACTGTTTTTATGACATGGCAAACCTAAAGAAGAAAGAAGAGAATAACAAAGTTAGTGAACAAAAAATAGAGAGAAAAAAAATATAGGACCCCGGACTTCTCTCATATAGGTCATAACTGGATTTTGGCCAATTTTGACCTAATTTGCTGAAAATGACAAAATCTATTTATTTAAATAACTTTTGATCCAGTAATCAGAATTGAATAAACTTTTTTTGCTAAATGAGCCTCACTGAGAGCTTCATTTTAAAAAAAAGTTCATTCAAATTGGACCACTGGATGCCAAGATAATTGCCAAAAACTGATTTTTTGCCTTTCAAATTTTGGGGTTTTTGCTGAAATGCGTAATGTATGACCTCTGTACTACATGTCTGGGGTCCTAAAAATATACACAAAAGTAAAAAACCTAAAATTCTCAATTTAACTACTATCCTGGTGCTGATTTTACGCCTGGTGAACCTAAAGAAGAAAAAACGAATAATGATTTAGTGAACAAGAAACAGAGAAAAAAACACATATATATACAAAAGAAAGAACCCAAACTCATCTAACTACCGTCCCAGTGCTAATTTCATGATTCGATGAACCTAAAGAAGAAAGACAAGAATAACTTAGTGAACAAAAAACAGCGAAAAAAACACACACACACACACAAAAGAAAGAAACCTAAACTCATCTAACTACTGTCCCAGTCAGTGTTGGGTACAGTCCTAAGTCCAGTTTTAAAAACTGGACTGGACTGAACTGTTCCACTGGAACTAGTTCCAGTTCCAGTCCATTCCAGTTTTCATGTAATTTGTACTGCCAGAAAGCTTGTACTACTAGTACCTGTTGGGAACTTTAACTTTTATAGGTCTACAAATCTATATAGGTATTAACAAAACTACAAATTTTATTTATATTTTTATATAACTTACTACACATTAATAGTATCATGGAAATATAGATAAAATATTAAGATTAAAGATGTTTTGAGATTGTGCACAAGCACTAAGATTAATTAAAGTAATCCTTATAGTGATTTTACTAAAGATTCACGGTATAAAATATGATAATGAATTTAGTTAACTGGCAAACTACTTTTAGTATTAATTAATTGTTTTCATTAAATTACAGTAACTACTCAATTAATCACTTTGCCTGTTCATTTAAGTAATTGTATGTTGTATACAAAAAATTTATTTGGATTGACCAGTTTTCATATTATAAATTATTTATTAATTAAAACTAAAACTTGTATATATTGTACTTCAGATTAAAACTTGCGTCAGATTGAATCTGATGCATGTCAGATGACTATCAATTGACCAGCATTAAATAACCAGCAACAACTGGCCTAAACTACCTCCTAACTTTACCGTAATTTTACCCTAACCCTAATTTAATTTAGGCCAGTGTCAATCTAACACAAGAATCGATCTGAGGCACAATATATAAATACAAAATTTAGATATTAACTATTGCAATACCAATTTAGTTAAATACTTAATTATACTAAATAAGAAAAATAAAGCTTATATAAAAGCAAAATTTAAGTACTAAACAATTACAATGCTAATTTAGTTAGATGTTTAATTATATTAAAAAAAGTTAATATATTGACATTTTAAATTATTTATAATAAGATCAAAACTTGTATAGTAGCAAAATTTAGATGCTATTAAATAATAAATACAAGTTAGTATATTTGTATAGTTAGAAAAATCTTATACAATATATAAATATAGTTATAAAAATTTTATAAATATAATTTATTTTTATTCATATATACATATTTATTATTTAGATCCAGTTCTAGTAAGTACTGGAACTGGACTAGACTAGTCCAGTCCAGTAGTGGTCCACTGGACCAGTTCAGTCCAGGGGCCAATACTGGTCCTAGTGCTAATTTCATGACACGGAAAACCTAAAGAAGAAAGAAGAGAATAACAAAGTTAGTGAACAAAAAACAGAGAGAAAAAAAACACACACAAAAGAAAGAAACCTAAACTTACCATAACTACCATCCCGGTGCTGATTTCACACCTAGTGAACCTAAAGAAGAAAAAAAGAGAATAATGATTTAGTGAACAAAAAACAGCAAAAAAAACACACATACACACAAAAGAAAGAAACCCAAACTCACCTAACTACCATTTCAGTGCTGATTTCACGATCTGGCAAACCTAAAGAAGAAAGAAAAGAATAATGTAGTGAACAAAAAACAGTGAAAAAAACACATACACATACACAAAAGAAAGAAACCTAAACTCACCTAACTACCGTCCCGGTGCTGATTTTACAACACGGGAAACCTAAAGAAGAAAGAAAAGAATAACGAAGTTAGTAAACAAAAAACAGAGAGAAAAAAACACGCACAAAAGAAAGAAACCTAAACTCACCATAACTACCATCCCGGTGCTGATTTTACACCTGATAAACCTAAAGAAGAAAAAAAGAGAATAATAATTTAGTGAACAAGAAACAGCAAAAAAACACACATATGCACAAAAAAAAGAAACCCAAACTCACCTAACTACCGGTTCGGTACTGATTTCACGATCTGGCAAACCTAAAGAAGAAAGAAAAGAATAACGTAGTGAACAAAAAACAGTGAAAAAACACATACACACACACAAAAGAAAGAAACCTAAACTCATCTAACTACCGTCGCGGTGCTGATTTCACAACACAGGAAACCTAAAAAAGAAAGAAAAGAATAATGAAGTTAGTAAACAAAAAACAGAGAGAAAAAAAAACACGCACAAAAGAAAGAAACCTAAACTCATTATAACTACTATCCTGATGCTAATTTCACGCCCAGCGAACCAAAAAAAAAAAAAAAAAGAGAATAATGATTTAGCGAACAAGAAACAGTGAAAAAAAACACACTTACACACAAAAGAAAGAAACTCAAACTCATCTAACTACCGATTAGCAGTATTTATTCCTTCCAAATTGGTATGATCCAAATTGAAACCAGTACTCTTACAAGTAAATTTGGTCACTATATACAAATAAACAACGAATAATGTGGTTAGATCTAGATGGCACATGAAAAATTTCTTATCTTTTTTTTTAGTTTTAGTCTTAATAGCTTTTTCTCATTTTTTGCTGTACATATAACACTTTACTAGATTTAATCTATATAGTGTTATATAATTTTTATTGTCTTGTGCAGACATAGTAGCATTTTCATTTTCTATTTTTCTTTGCTTTTTCTTTGTGTTTTGTTTTTTATTTTGTTTCTTCTAGTTGTTTTATTGGTTTATTTTGGTTTTTCATTTAGGGTTAGTTGTTTTGTCTCCCATTTAATCTTTCTTTTTTTTTATTCTTCATTATGAGTAGCTTAGAAAAGAAGCTTTTTAAGAGAATAGATTATGAAGTAGGTAGCTAGATACTAGTTATACACTATTTGATGTATTGGGGAAGGCCAATACATTGTTAGTAGTGATTCTGGCTGATTAAAATTTATCGGCTAGGCTAAGCTGATAAATTTTGATCGGCTTAGCTGGCTTAGCTGATTTTCTAATTAGACTATTAGCATGTGAATACTGCCTATATAACTTATAGAACTTTATTGTTGCGTTTGCACGTGTGGTGAATGAAAATGTTATATAAATATGTGCATACAATAAAATGTTTTTTGTAGAAAAAAAGTTCGCACATATGACAATTGCAATAATAAAAACATGAATAAGAGAATCTATATTACAATAATGAATGGCCTGAGTGTTATTTTAATTTGCGAATTCGATCAAATGTTCATAAACATTACTTATTGTATGGGTCTTATGTAACAACCTGTACTTTTTTCGCTCATTTATTGGCACATGTTTAAAAAATAAAACTAAATCGGAACACTTTAATATTGATAAAAGTATGAAAGTATTCCGATTTAATTATTTTATTGTTTTTATTGAGATGAAGGTGACGCACAGGTTGTTCCTGTACAATAATATAGGGATTGTATAAATAACTAAATTTGCGTGGTTAATTCGTGTTATATGGCCTTTAGCCATGCAACCCAGGTTAACTCATGCAAATTTAGTTATTTTCTACAACATAGTATTATGTGCATTTAAACGCATTTAAATATTATGATATGCATCTTATAGTACTATTGTATGAGAATTGTTTAACCAAGCATTGCTTTAACAGGTTTTTTTTCTCGATTATAGTGCATGATGATTACTATAAAAAATGTCTTTTGTGCGTAATACACGTAAATTATATTTTCTATTTTTGGGAAATAAAAAACGATTAGCTGATTTTGAAAAAATTGACCACTAAGCCGAAAATTTTTTGGCTTAGCCGACTTTGTTATATCAGCCAGAATCACTAATTGTTAGTACTTACAATATCAGTGCAGTAACCAAACTTGGGCACTTATTTGAAGCAGCCAGGTTCGTGTCATTCATTATAGTTAGAAAATACATTATGTAGCTCATATAATTCTTTTAATAAAGATTAGACCAGTTATGACAAATTAAAAAAAAATTTGAAATAGTAAAAAAATTAAAAAAAATATATACCAAAATAATGTATTTTTTGGTGCTAAACAAGTTTATTTAGAGCCAAAATTTATAATTCATTAGTAAAATTTTGCATAATGCTGAATTTTCTATATTTTTATTAATAAAAATATAAAAAAATCCTGCATTATGCAAAATTTTACTAATTAAATATATCTTTAGCCACTAAATAAACTTTCTTTGCACTCAAAAATATATTATTTTAGTATCATATCCGCGGATTTTTGGAATTTACTATTAAAAATTTCAAAAATCTTTAATAGCGAATAACTTTTGTTCCGCTGGTCCGTTTTTGATGAAACAACTACCAAAATGTTCACATTGATGAGACGATTCTAATGAACCCAAAATCGCTAAAATCCAATTACTGGATCCAGATATCATTAACGATTTGTGTCACTTCAGGTATTTTAGGATTGAAAAAACCAATCCTAAAATACCCGAAGTAACACAAATCGTTAACGATCTCTGGATCCAGTAATTGGATTTTAGCGATTTTGGATTCATTAGAATCGTCTCATCAATGTGAACATTTTGGTAGTTGTTTCATCAAAAACGGACTGGCAGAACAAAAGTTATTCGCTATTAAAGATTTTTGGAATTTTTAATAGTAAATTCCAAAAATCCGCGAATATGTATAATATATTTCTGTATTTTAAATAAGCTTATTTAGAGCCAAAAATTATAATATATTAGTAAAAATTTGCTAATTAAAATTTTTTAAAATCAACCAATCAGAATCGTCTTATGTGGGGGGAGGGGGTGCCCTTATAGTAAATGGATATTATGTAATATCTGTTATGGCCCTAATAATAATTTTAATTCTTTTTGTATTCTTATTGGCTAGCATTATATTAGTTCCAGTAAAATAATTCCTTCTAGTTAAACCTCACTAGAACACAGGAAATATCTGGATGTCCAGTGAGATTTCAGCTTCCAGTCAACAACACTGTAATAGATTTAAGCCACTTGCTTATTTTCAAATTGTTTATCACTATAAATTAGCATCTAAATCTTATTTCAAAATTGATATTCCTTTATTTCACAATGAACTGCTAGTATTACTACATTAAAATTAAATATCTTTTTCAAATATCCAATCTGTTATTTATTACTACATTGACTTGAGTAACATCCATATAATTAAGCCTCTAAGAATACTAATCCCTTGTCACCCCTTTTCTAAAAAACATCGGTTAAATTAAATTTTTTTTTTTTAAAAAAAAAAAGTTGAATTAAAAAAAAACAAAATTACTATTTTGAATTTAATTTTAAAAAAAAGTTTGAATTTAAAAAAGAAGTAACCATTTTTTAACGCTAGAAGATCAAAAGAATTGCCTGCTATTATTTGGAATACATCTAGCTAGTAATGCCAGATATTAAATAAAGTTTAATATCTGGCGCTACCAGCATCCAAATATAATAATAATGGCTGGCCTGTTTTATACAGTGTGGCACATCTCAGTTTATATACCAATTGCTGCTAATTCTCATTCAATCTTACATAATACATTATAATAAAAATTTGGTAGTCAGGTGATCTTAAAACAATCACAACACAGAATCAGGTGTAACCTGAACTGAAACACATCCGACTTTTTCAAAATCGCAAAATTTGGTTTACAAACCCACCTTCTGCGTCTTAACAAAAAAGACTCCTTGCAAAATTTCGCTATATATAAGGGTCTTGTTAACGTTATCTGAATACTCACCCTTACCCTAATATCAAAAGTTAACTTTTTAATCTTTTGGTCAATAGAATTTTAGTGTATAGCATCACGTGTCCGCGAAAATTTCTATCAGCTATGTATAATCGTATAGTTGGTAGTAGAATTAATTTTACAATTACGGCCAATGCCGTAGTTTTTGCCGTTTGCTGTAAGCCGTAAACCGTAATGCCGTAATGCCGTAATGCTGTAATACCGTAATGCTGTAATGCAGAAATACTATCTGCTATAATACCGTTTGTTAAAATGCTGTACTGCATTATGGTTTCTTTTAAATAATATACTATTAAATATTTTTTTGTTAATTTAATTCTGTCGACTTCATTGATTTAGTACATATAATGACTATGAAAAGATGTGTTTGTAGGTCTAAGTTTTATTTTGACTTAAACGTTGTGATTTATTTTTTTGGCCAATTAGACCTGTCTATAAGTCATTGTTTGAGAATGTCTTTAGCGAGCTAATTGATCGGAAATGACATCATTGTTAACAGCATTTATGGCTTATATAAAATGATACATGCCTACATACATACTTGCGTATTTTAAAATTTATTATAACTATTGTATTCTGCTGCAGAATACACCTTAAAATAACTATTATGCTTACCGATTAATTAATGTAAATGAAATGCTTGTATGGCAAATAACAACATATTCATCAGTTTCCGGTTTGGAGTAACTGGGTATCACGTAGTAATTTAATTATAATGTTATATATTATATACTGTAGTTACGGTATCGCATTATTACAATATTGTGTTATTGCGGCATTACGGAATTGTGGCATTGCGGCATTACGACATTACGGCATATAATTTTTACGGCAATTAGATGCTATGCTGTAATTAATTTTACTACTGGTAAAATGCTGTAATCACCGTAATTCAGTAATTCTACCACCAACTATATACATGCGTGCCTTAAAAAAATTTTTAAGCCGCAGGCACGGGCATGGGCACAGGTATTTGTTTGTTTAGCACAAAAATGCCAGGCATTATTGATATTTTGTGCCTGGCACTTTTGCGCCCAATTTCATTTTCGCTTAAAAATATTAGACACATAGTCAGGTCTAAAGTGGCAAACACTATTATAAATACAGGTACCAAGTTCCTGGCAAGTGTCTGGCACTTTTTAACACGCACTTTTGTGCATATGACACAGGCAAGCCATGATGCTAAAGTGCCTGGCCCATTCTAAAACTGGCACTTTTGTGCCTATGGCACGGGCATACCATAAGCATCAATGCCCGGTATAGTGCCCAATTTGCCTGGCATGGGCATATGCAGAACTCTATATGTACGAGTAAAAAAAAACAATTCTTTCAGCCAATCAAATTTTAAGATTACATGTAATGTAAAGCTTGTATAATGTAAATTTTGAGTTACAAACATAAATTTGAATTTTAAATTTTTAAACATGACCTTTTTTATGTATTAGTTAAATTGATGTTTTTTTTAAATAAGTCAGAAAATAATTATATTCTGTGTAACAATTATAAAAATTTACTTTATATTACGATTTGGACTCCAATAATAAAGCAGGCCGCAAAGCATTTATTATATACTATAAAGTTTATTTTTTATTCTTATTCACATATTATCTGGTATTTTTATCCAGCTCTATACACAAGATTATTTAGAATACTTTTTTTTGACATTTCTTCCTTGATACTTTGTCGCTCAATTAATAATTTCTATAACAGAAGTTAAATAGTTTAATTATTAATCACATTTTTGCAAAACAACACCCAAAGACAAGGTTTCAAAATATGGACCGAATTTTAGCCATTACTCAAAATAAAGTCATACCTCAAGAATTGCACCAAACTTTGCAATATTCACTAATTGCCAACGTTCTGAATAAGAGATCGGAATTTTACAACTGAATATTTCATAAATTCTGTACGTTCTAATCCGAATAATGTCTGTGAGATATACAGTCTTTTACAACTTGGCTAGAAATCATACTAACAGCAGCACCACTGTCAATACAGATAAGAAATATTCTAAAAAAACAAAAAATTAATATTACGGTATATTATTTATACAAAAAAAAAGAACAAAGAAAAAACCTACTATAACCATGGATCCCTATAGACTTAAATTTTTTAGCCGTACTAGTTGTACAATTTTTATTTTGATTAAAATGAAAGTTCAAATCATCAACTCCGTTGTGCGCCAGTTTAGCAAAATCTTCTAATTGGTAGTTTAGAGTGAATTCCATAGGACCAAACGATTTGATTGTTCATACATCAGCAAAATATAATAACATAAACTTGCGTAAGTTATTACGGCCCGAAATATTGCGCAATAATTACGGTCTAGACGAAATATTGCGCAAATAATTTGAAATATTGCGCAATAAATAACGTAATATTATGAAATATATTACGCAAAATTACGAAAATTATAGCTCAATATTACGTTACATATTGCGCAATATTTCGAATTAATTCGAAACAATTCAAATAGACGTAAATGGTTCAAACAGCAAAATATTTAAAACTAAAAGATAGCTACTAATAAGTAAGTAAAGATAATCAATTCAAATTTATCAAATTCGATTCGAAATATTTCGGTGAATTTTAAATTAATTCGAAATAAATTAAATATGAATAATAGGAAATATATTTAAACGAAATTATTATCCGATTTATTAGATATTTTCGAATTAATTCGAAAAAAAGCAAAATAAATAAACTTTATTTAAATAAACAAAATATAAATTTTATAACTTAAAATATATTTTATTAATAATTTTATTTTTTATTTT
>QKWP01002368.1:0-11831 GCA_003550325.1 Gigaspora rosea
GCTTCGGTCGGGCCTAGAAGAAAAAAAAACAAAAAAAAAACGAGCGATTATCATTGTTTATATATGATCGCCAATCTCTAAAATGATTGGTCGATCATATAGGGGTCGCATAGCGACAGGTCGCTATTTTATTTTTGCTATTAACTATAACCCTAACCCTAACCAATTACAATTTAATCCTAAAAAAAACAAAAAAAAAACGAGCGATTATCATTGTTTATATATGATCGCCAATCTCTAAAATGATTGGTCGATCATATAGGGGTCGCATAGCGACAGGTCGCTATTTTATTTTTGCTATTAACTATAACCCTAACCCTAACCAATTACAATTTAATCCTAACTCTAACTTTAATATTATCCTAACCCTAACCCTAACTATGTTACATTTGGGCTTAGTTATGAACCTGGCTACAAAAAATTTATTGTAATCTATGGTTACAAATATATTAACCCTTATTATAATACTATATTTAAATTTTATGCTTTGGACTTATATTAGTTCCCAATTTCTAGTTTAGTTGATTAATAGAGATAGTTAGTTGACAACTAACAATTGATTATAATCAAACTAGTTAACAATAAATTAATTAGTTGATTAAAAACTCTTTCTGATGATCATCTGGACCAACTTTTCCACAACAACCAAACTGTAGAAATCTATAAATAATATGCAACCTCTTACTACAAAACTTCTTTTGAAGTATTCAGAAACAAGAGTTCTACTCAGAGCAACTAAAAAAGAGCTGAAAAAGAAGTCTTGGGATAGGTCTCCTAGAGTAAAACACAAAAACTATCAAATAGTAGTTGGTTACTAAGTAACCGGAAGTCTTTGTTATCAGGCTCAACGTTTTTGAACTTTATGAAAGCTAGGGTTCCTCAAATTCAAATCAAATCAAATATTGGATCAATTTGAATTTGATCAAATCAAATTGATCCTGATTTGAATTTGATTTGACTCAAATATTTGAATTTGAATTTGATTTGAATTTGAATTTTTAATAGTAATTTTCAAATCAAATCAAATATTTGTCAAATCAAATCAATTTGACCATATTTGAATTTGATCAGTCAAATTTGAATTTGAATTTGATCAAATATTTGATTCAAATATTTGAAGATCAAATCAAATTGCGGAACCCTAATGAAAGCTGCATATTTTTCTGTAGACTACAAAACTTACATAGTTTCAAATCCATAAAACAAGTTGGACCTCTTGGAACTTTCTTCGTCCCTTTGGTTTTTTTTGAAATTTCGACAAAGTCGGCATTTTGGCTTACCCTTCAAAAAGATCGACAATTTACCTCCCCAATTTGGAAATGCGGCTACCATATTAGAATGAAGTCATGAGTGGATTTAGGCCTTTCGGAATAAACAACAAATGACACGTGTTTGAGGAAACCTTGTAACGAAATTTTGTTCTAGAATGTTCTTATAGCCGTAGTTTCTTTTACACACCTATCTCTACAGTTTTTTTAAATTAGAGGCCATTTTTTCTAGTAATAGTTTTTTGCCTACATATGATAAATTGAGTTTAGTTAGAGTAGAGACTACTTTTCTTAGTATCATGTAATTTTTAAAATTGTTCATCCTGGTGCCAGGTCTTAATTGATCTGAGGCCTTGCTTTTTCTTTTTTTCTTTTCTATACTTTGTTTTTTTGTTTTCTTTTTGTTTTTTACTTTCTACTCCTTTTCTCATATTGCTCTTAGTAGTTTAGTTTTTTCCTCCCACTTCCAAGGATATTTCTTCCGGGAAATGCTCTTGTATGGTGGAGCGAGGCTGATAGACTAGTCGGTGTCTTCCGAGATGCAGTGCGGCGATTTGCATTTGGTTTAGTTTAGCTAAATCAGATGATACCTATATTGTATTATTCTTTGTCTAATGATCTTTTTCTAGTAGTATAATAAAATCAAAGAGGTCGTATTTGGCGAGTCTCGCCTAAGAAAAAAAAAAATTAATTAGTTGATTAAAAATTTTTTTAAATTAGTAAGTTGAAAAGTTGTCAACTATTTAATTTTTTAACTATTCATTTGAAACACTACTCTAGACCTCCTTTAATATATTTAAAAATACAATTTAGCTTATTTTCAATAGAAAACTTTGTAGAGAATATCTGTTCTATATAGATATTAACCTATACAGTCAACTTTTTTTATTCAAAACTGTTATTCTTATATATAAATTAGTTAAAAAGTTTAGTTTTCAAAGAGCTACTATAAGGGCGCTGATATTTATTACCTAATATCCATTTACTATAGGGGCTTACCCCCACCTTAGGTAAGGTCTATAAATAGAATTTTAGCCAATCAAAATTAACTAAGGTAAGATTTTTCTTGACCCCCACCCTCTAAAATATTATCTAATAAATGTCAGCGCCCTAATGCTAATTCAAACTTTATAATAAAATTTACAAATATTCTAAAGTTTTGGTTTAGTTTTTACAGAATTTAAAGTTTGGATTAGATAGATTCAGATTAGAAAAAAATAACTGTACTTTAGTAACTTGTGCTATAGTATTAACAATACTTTAATTAGGAGTACCCTTGAACCACTACTATTATCTACTTCTACTCTTGTAAGATTCATTTTCACTTTTACTTCTTTTTGATCCTTATACTGATCACTTTCAAACTTCCAAACCAGTTAGCCTAAATGAGTTGATTTACCTTGGCATTAGATGCCTTATGGGTTTTCTTCTCTTGGTATTTATTTCCAAAGTATAGATTCTTTTCTCAAGTGCAGACTAATTGACTCATACTTCTTACTCTGAGTAAACTTATTTAGTATCCAAAAATACATATATATATGGGGTGAGTTAATAGAAATCAAACAAATTTGTCTTAGTACCTTTTTTTAAAAGTTTAAATCAAGATAATTTAACAAAACTTGATCAAATTTGATAAAATTTTTTTTAAATTAATTCTATAGGTTTATAAAATTAATTTAACAAAATTTTTATCAAATTTGATTAAATTTTTATTAAGTTATTTCTATTCAAATTTTCAAAAAAATTTTATTATAAAAAATTGGCTTGATTTCTATTGACTCACACCCATATGTTGTAGATAGAAATGGATTGAAATGGATTCGGAATTTATATATAAAACTCCTATTTTAGAGTTAATTTTATCATATGTACACCCTAACCCTAATCCTAATTTAACTAAAAAATTCAAATCCACTTAATTCCATTTCCACCTACAATATATATATATATTCAGATTCAGACTAGTTTGCAAACTTCGGACCAGACCCGGACCGAACTTTGATTGAGTTTGAGTTTGGTCTGAAGTTTGAAATTAGTGAAATTTAAAGTTTGAGTCTGGTGACTGGACCGGACTGGACCAGACCCGGACCTAGCTATTGGTGTGATAGGCTACTAATGTTGTATAGCCATTTTGTTGTATAGATATTTTTGTGAGTACTGGAGTAGTGGATCAATATATTCACTATAAAATAGAGATGATTGTTTCTTCTTGATCAATACTGTCTTGTACTATGTATGTGTTTGTTAGTCCATGATTTATAAATAAAATCAAATAAAACGATATAGTGCCGCATGTTATACATCGATTTAATATCTCACAATTTGCATAAAGTTTTTGAGGATTCTGTATGTGTACAGAATTAATTTTTTTCGAGTTCGCTGATGGCAACTACGGGTTGCCCGTTTAACCAAGTAATAGGCAACCTCAAGAGAAAACATGCTGGCCCATTTCGAATTGCAAGAAATTTGAAAACGTAGCCATGATCAATGCCTTGCACACATTTCGCTGAGTGCGATAACACATACCTCACGATTTTGATATTAGAGTGATCATTAAAGATTTTATCCATTAAATAGTGAAGCTTCTCTTGAAAAGTTTAACAATGTACATAACGAACAGGCAGACATATAAAAATACAAAAATAATTTGCAGATCGTTACTAGCATTTATTAAACGAATTTCATTTATATTTCAGCCAATCAAATTTAAATTTGCTGATACAGTATTTGATTCTAAAAGATCGCACAACGTAGATCATTACTGTAACAGTGTAATAGAAAAATCTAATTTGTAATAACGATATAACGATAATGTATAAATTGATAATGTTGCTAATGTTGTACATTTATTTTGCTTTGGAGTAAATCAGTACCTGTGATGAATAAGTATCTTACGACGCACCGATATCCATAACAATATTTACAGTACCAATAAGGAAATATTAACGCCGTGAGATCGGAGTTCCCATATAAAGTACAGTGTTCCGCAGTTATATAAAGCAGTTGTAATACGAACTTCTAAAAACTATAAAAACTGTTCTTAATAGAATTGTCTAATCCGTATCACATCGTATCTATCATATAAAATAAATTTATGATATATATCATCTGACATGGACAGTTTAAACAGCCATAACGATAGCTTATTTTCAAAACATGTTTATTGTCGTAGTAACGACTTCACAAACATTGGCAACTAAAGAGGGGTGCGAAATTATTTTTTTTTTTGAATCGGACAATTATAGTTAGGCTTATGCTATTAACTTATTTATATAAAGGTAATGGCAGATATTCAAAGACCCACTAGTATGGTCTACCCTGACCTACCACGAGAAGAAAGCAATTTACGGAGTGCGATGATGCGCGAGTTATTTTCACAAAGAGAACGAGAGTATATTGGTTACTCATCTGATATTGCTGAGAACAATAATGCTGAAATTGAAGAGCAAGACAACATAAATACGAGGGAAACATCACTAATAATTAATGGAGTTAATCGTATATCAAATGGCATTTTTTTTAGTGATGATGAGACAACTTCTAGCCTAAGCGAATTGTCGTCAGATCATGATTCGAGCTTGGATAGCATAGACAGTTTGGATAATTGCCAAAATTCCGTTGTTTATTCTTCGGAAAATATTCAAAGCGATTCCAATGGCTCAGACAATGATCAAAATTCTACGTTTGACGGATCAGAAAAAAATCAAAAAATACAATTTAATGGGTCTAATAGGGGCTCAAATTACAATGATTCAGACAGAGACTCAATAGAGCCTTCTTATGACAATTATGAAACTAATAATGTTAATGGTATCTCGTCCGATGGTTTGATATCACCATCCTTCACACTTCCACAAGATCAAACATCATGTACAACACCACAAAATCCAGAACTGCCAACAGAACTACAAAACGATAATGATGAAATACGTTCGAATAGTGTAAGCAAATATCAAGAAAATAGTGAGGGAGAGAACGGTGAGAACGGTAATTGTGGGTCCGAAAAACATTTAGGAGAAAAATGTAGTAGCGAGAATGAAAGCAACTACGAAGAAAGTGAAGATGAACTACCTGCTTTGAGCGTTATACAAGCAAAAATTGAAGAGTTGGCTAAATGGAAAAAAGACGTATGGGCACGTTTACGTGAACAATCTGAAAGCTCATCTACTCCTGAACCGAAATCAGAGAATGGAATACCTGTTGATATATCAGTGTATGTGTTTAAATTATTGCAAATGTTTTACGTATAGAAAGCAAGAATGAATTTACTTGTCCAATACTATGTTTATAATGAGATAAATTTGTTAGTTTCCGGATTGGCATGGATTTTATACTAGTTTTTTCTCATCCTTTAAATTTTTTTATTCCAGAAGTCTTTCAACACCCAAAGTTGAAAGCGATGATACATCAATAAAAATACCGCCTGAGGGTATGTTGAACATATCGAATTACCTTAAAATATATATATTTTTTTTAATACAAATTAATTTAAAAAATTTTTAGATGGGTCAAGATCAACAACTTTGATACGGCAAGACGAAACAAACCTGATAACCTCATATCATCATACAAACGAGCCGAATCCAATGCTTACAAATAACGAGTCAAAAAGTTCAAATCCCGTACCATGCTATGATCGATCTGAATCAATGACTTTTTCAAATCGAGCACGAAATGACTTCTCAAATCATGAGAGAAATGAGTTTGGTCCCTTTCATGAGCGATTAGATAGAAAGTTTTTTCCAGTCAGTGAACGATTCGATTCTTTTCTTTATTCAACTTATGAACGCGACTCAAGACTCTTTTTCGAAGATCGTTACGATACAAGGCCTTATTCTGATGATCGATATGAAACGTTCCTTTATGGGAACAGTGAACGAAACGACTCATGTCGCTTTTCTAGTCATGAAAGGAACGATCCAGGACGTTTTTTAAACCATGAACGGCTGGATCCGAGCGGTCCTTTACTTAACAGACAAGATGTCGACATTACGGCTTTTCATCAACAATTACCCCCTGCGATGAAACGTCATAATGAACAAAATCCACCTTTAGGTCCATTGCATAAGAGATCACGGCATATGCCTAATGGATTTCATTATGATCCCATGAATCATGGCCCTAACAATGGTATATATGGTCCACCGCCAACAGGTCCAAGCGGAATGTCCGGAAGTGGCATGATGGTTAATAACCTTATTACTCATATTTGATCATTGCTTCTTATGCCTTATTAAAGGCCTTTACTAAATATACATTACGGATTTCCATTAGGGTCGTGGAAGAGACGATCAATATCATCATTATTATCATAGGAACGATTATCGACCTCCACCGCCCTACTTTGATCGACAAGGACCTTATGGACGGGGTCATATGAATAATATTTCACGAGTAAGTTACAACTATAATCACTACAAGAAATTTTTTTAAATTAAACATTTACACTTGTAATATCTATAGCGCCCTATAGGTGGTCCATCAAGACCTCTGTCTCGACCACAAGAGCGTCCACGTGGCAGATATTAATATATATATTTATGTTTTAATCTATAATATTCTTTTTAAGTTGAAAATTAAGCTGAATCCTGTGATTGATTAGTGTACCTTCATTTTAGTGATTATAGACATAGCGTCATTATGTATCTTTATTTTCAACATGTTGGTTCTTCATTGTACATAGTTTTTGCAATTTTTATTATAATAAATTAACATATCATGAACTGTGAAGTGATATTGCACCGAGTTGTAAAAATTATGATAATACTATTGGCAAATAAGCGCCATGGTTTCTTTATGAAAATATACTTGAAACCAATCGGTTGTTTATTTATTTTAAAATGTTTGGAGTTTAAGAATTCAAATATTTTTAAATATAGGCTGGTGCAATAAGATTTGTATATCAAACAGCTTTGATTTAATTTATGTTTTTGTTTCAAGTTTTTTATTTGAGGATTATATTCAAATTTATCAAGCTTATATTTTTTTGAATGCTTTATGTGATTTGTCTTTTTTTTATCTTCACTTGAAGCAACTATTATTTGTTCATCAGGATCTGATTTAAAAATATTGGTTATAATTTGACTTTGTTTCGAATAATAAAATCGTGTTTTAGTATCTTCTAATATTCATCTTAGTCTAAAGTAACTTTTTTTGCTGTTCCAAAGTTGTTCTTTGTTAAATTCAATATCAAGTATTCAATTATTAAAATCTTGCTTTGTTTTTTTTATAAATATGTATAATATCTTCTTAATCTACTTTTGGATCAATAGAACCTTCTTCAAATTTTATTATAAATCTAGCTTTTTGAATAAATACTTTAATATAAATTTGAAGAATTAAATTTTTTTAAAGATTTTAATAGGACTATTTGCTATAATACAAATATATATAGCTATAGTATTTGTTTTTTTATATTTTATATCTATTTGACAATAGTTACAATTTGTAATAAATACTTTGAAGAATAAATTTTTTTAATTTTTTATAAAGATTTAATAGAACTATTTGATATAATACAAATCTAATAGCTATTATTATATTTTATATTTATTTGACAATAGTTACAATTTGTTAATTTTAAAAATTTGTATAACCAATATTTGGATTATAAAAATCATCTAACAAAATTGTACTATTTCTGTTATTGTATATATTACAGAAATAATTTTTTACAATAATTATTTTTTTTAGATTTAGTATTTCTATAAATATAAATTATATAAGGTTCCAAAATCAATTGTTGTTTTTTTTGTACTTTTGCAATTTTACTCTATTTTTTATATTTTAAATATATTTAATAATATTTCTTTAACTGCTTTATTATAATGATTTTCTTTTTTTAATTCTAAAATAAATTTAAATTTGTCAAAAATAAAAACAAAGAAGTTAGCAATTTTAGAATTTTTATTGACTTATATATATACAGTACAGTCAACTTTTTTTATTTCAAACTGTCTGTTCTTAGGGGCATCCATAAATAACATTATACAAGAGGGGTCAGACAAACATAACATTTTTCCCGATAAGTAGAGGAAGGTGTAAAAAAAATATAACGTAATTTTTTTAGAAAAAATTGTCTAAAATCTAATCCAGTAGTCCAAATTTAATGATTTTGGTACCATTCGATTTGTTCTGGTAAGAGGAGTTAAATAGTATCAATTTTATTTCATTTGAATCACTGGATTAGGAGTTATTGGCAAAATACTATTGGTTATATCTTTTCTTATAAAATTACTATATAACCAATAGTTTTTGTGAATATCTTGCAATTCAGTAATTCAAATGATATGATTTTGGGATAATTGGATTTGTTTCACTAAGATGAATTGAATGGTACCTAAAACATCTAAATCAAATCACTGTATCACAAAATATTCAAGTTTTTGTAAAATTATATATATAAATATACAAATTTTGAAAATTTTTTTTATAATCTAGAGGAGGTCAAGCACTACTATGTGGGGATATATAACATTATTTATAGATGCCCCCTTATATGTAAAATTGGTTAAAAAGTTCAGTTTTTAAAGAGTTACTATAATACTAATTTGAACTTATAATAAAATTTACAAATATTCTAGAGTTTTGTATTTGTTTTACAAAGTATATTAAGGTTTGAATTAAGAAAGGGTTGAATTAGAAAAAGGTGACTATAGTTTTTTACAAGTTTATTATATTTTTATTTTTTATTTTTTTTTAAAACTTTGATAGTCTTGCCAAATCCGATTAAATTTTATTACTAAAAAAATAACTTTTCCTAGTACAGAATAACATGAAAAAAAACGGATTTGATCTTATCTGGCTGCAAAAAAAAAATTTGTGCCCAGATGCGACCTGTTGTACTAATTTACGTATAAATCAGATAATTTCCATTAGCTATAGTTACAAACTAACTATACTTCATAATCCACTCCTTTAAAAACTTCTTTTCTGAGCTTCTCATAAAGAAAAATAAAAAAAGAGGAAGATTAAAAGGTGGAACAATACTAAATACCCAATAAGGGCAGTGTCATTAATCACCTGATTATTTTTTATCAGAGGCCTACCCCCCTCCCTCTTTCTCAATATATAAATAGTCAGGTTCTTATATATAATTTCAACTTTTTTTACCCCCCTCCCCCCCTAAAAAATCACCTGATTTTTGTTACTCCCCTAACAAAATAACCAAAAACCAAAATTACACATCCAAAAAAAATAAAACAAAAAGAAAAAACCAAAGAAAAAGCAAAAAAAAAATAGACTATGAAGGTGTTATTAAGCCTACACTAGACTGTAAAAATTATATAACACTGTGTAGACCACTTCTACCAAAGTGTTATATGTACAATAAAACGAAATACTGCGTCTTGAACTTTGTAACCAGGTAAGAAATTCTTCATATGCTCTCCACGATTCCATAACATGTCATTCATTGTTTGTTTGATAACTAAACTCACTCGTGATGGCGCTGATTCCAATCCGAAGACGCATACCCAATTTGAAAAGAGTAGATACTACTGATCTTTTGAAGGGGTAAGCTAGGATTCCCACGTTTTGGCAAAAATTTTGAAAAATCCAAAGGGGCGAGAGACGTCACTTGAAACAAACTTGAAGGAAAGTAAAGAAAAATAAAACTCATTTTCTTGTTGTTCTTTACTGTTTTACCACAAGTTACTTCATCGATAAAAACACTATGTTTATATTTCCACCAAAATTTCTTGTGCCTCCTGCCAGTTATCTTGTAGAAAAACGCTTTTGGCTTGCATGCCGAATATATAAAGGAGTTCTGAGGAGTGTAGTTGACCTTTATAAAAACCATATTCTTGTGTTGTCCTACTATATATGAAGTATAGACAATGCTCTAACAAGAAACTTTTTGTTTTTCTTCCATAAAAAATTTGGACCAGATGATTGTCGGAAAGAGTTCCACAAGTTTATTATATTATTTATATATTTTTAAAAATTTAAATAAGAATATTTCTAACTATAATTATAGTGACTATCACTACTCTTTTGTATAACAAAAAATTTAATTACCAATCCAGATAAAATCGGCACTATAGCTATATTATTACCATATTTGAAATTGGGGATAAACAAATATATAAACAATATATTAGTAAATCTGTTTTAGGCCTAATAAAAAGTTTTTTTTTGTACTAAGTAAATATTATTTTTTGATATAAGTAAAGTTTTAGAGCAGGTTCTTGTGCATCTACTAGTAAAATTTCATTAAAATCGGACCAGTAGATAAGAAGATATGAGTAAAAACGTCTTTAAAATTCTTTAAATTATATAAAAATTATATATATATAGGCCTGATCCAGATTTTGTACTACCTTGTTTATATATTTGTTTTGCCCCAATTCTAAATATAGAAATATTGCTGATCTTATCTGGATTGGCAATTAATTTGTTTAATAAATATTTTTTTTTTTTTTAAATGTTAAGGTGGTTTAATAAATATTTTTAACTATAACATGTGATAATTTATATAAAATTAAACAAAAAAATTAAAGCATAATACAAAATTTTTAATTTAAAATTCAATATTGCACTAATACTAAACTAATTCTTTTTATGTATATCTCTATATAATAAATTACAAATTTATACTTAAGCCAATAAATTTAATAAAATATAATATTACAAAATTGATATCGGTCATTAAATTATATTACAATAATAGCATTTGTTAAATATCGCAACCTGTTATATTGCAGGTTACGTGATATACTAATGAATTATTGTAAATTTAACTATAATATAAATATACTAATATAAACAGTATATAATTTTTTAACATTATAAATTTAGTACAATGAGTAATACTAAAATTTTTAATTTAATTACAGTTCAAAACGGCCCGAGTTCAAGTAATGATCAGCGTCACTGCAGCTACAAAGTTGTTATTATCGTTATCTATATTAATTATAGTAATTAACTAGAGCCGCTCCGTGTTATTGGTCAAATAACAAAAATACCATGTTTAATCGATTACTTTTATTTATAATCAAGCATATACGTTTGTACATGAGGACGAAATTATTTCGAGTTCTAAAACCCGAAATTAAAATTTGAAGACGAAATTGTTTTTGACCTATTTTACTTAAAAGACGAAATTACTTGATACTTTTTTTGAATAGACGAAATTATAAGGAACATATCTATATAAATTTTATTTGCTCTTTCTTATAAAAAAATTTAATTTTCTCTAATGAAGACGAAATAGGCCTTTTTCAAAAATCAATTTCGGTGGCATTACTAACTTTACTGAAACTATAAAAAAATTAAAAATATTATGATTATATATCTATTATGTTTTTATTATATTTTAAAAAACATAATAATTACTAGTTATAAGTTAATAATAATAATATAAATAATATATATTAAAACTGTTTTAGTAATATTAATAAAAACATTTTTAAAACATTATTAAACTAAATAAATTTCATATTTATAGTATAATATAAATATTTATATTATATAAATATATTATATTATAATATATTTTATAATATTAAATATAATATAAATAAAACAAATCAATAATATAATGATTTAGACAAATGTGTTTAC